>JAAAKL020001444.1:4471-30952 GCA_010016065.2 Carybdea cf. marsupialis auct. non (Linnaeus, 1758) | reverse complement strand
ATACCTACTTACTTACATACCTACTTACTTACATACCTACTTACTTACATACCTACTTACTTACATACCTACTTACTTACATACCTACTTACTAACATACCTAACCTACCTTCTTACCTACTTAACTAACCAATAGAGTGTTTTTGCATGCAAAGGCTTTGAAAATACGTGACTCACTTTTCATCAATAGTTTTCACAGAAGCACGATAATAATAATAATAACTGCAATAGTGATTGGAAAATATGTACAAGGGGAAAATTTTATTGATCCTAATTTTAACTCTTTATTGAATCTTTCGAAAGAATTAAATTATTATCAGGTGTATTCGATTCTGTACTTTCCACGCCGTTACGGATGTCAAAACTATGTTACCTAAGAACTAAAAAACCAAATAATAGGACACACTTTGGCATCAGATTATAACATATGGGTCCTGATATTTTGTAACAGTCAATTAAGTTTTTCCCGACATATTACAGTACAAATATTTCATTTTGGGTCAGTCTCCAACATATTGCTCATTGAAATCGTATCACTAACAGTATTGTAATGGAAATGACACATAGATGTAAACTAACAATTACCCAATCGTAAACTAAGACGAATCTACTAATACCACCCATATTCTTTACCAACCAATCACCCTCCACTTCCTGTCTTATCTGTAATTTGATTGGCTGTAATAGTTTAGTATAAATGTTCTGTGTATAGTAATTGATGTGTGTGTGGCAGACCTCTAAGATCTATAAGTGCTGTGATCGATCTCAGATACATATTGTGGAATAAGTGAACATACAATTTTTTTCTTTTGCATAGTCTGCAAGTGCTTCCACCGAGTTACGCCTAGTTCCCAATGCGGCGTAAGGCTTGTCTATGTCCATGTCGTTGTCGATGTCTTGGCTGAGCATCTGTCTTTGATTGACACATCTCGGAAGAGACAACTCAACTATAAATAATAAAATGGTTTCACGAGCATTTACATGCGAGAATTGCTGTGAAATGGCTGATGTGGACGAACAGAGTATTGCCAAGGAGTATAGGGGCAAAGGCCTGTCCTAAGATACAAACTTCTACTGTGATTCAAACGATCTCGAGACGTTTAACTGCAATTTCAGTTTATATGTTCATTCAAACGATCCCCACACGAGCAATCTTCCAAAAAAGAATACCGAGAACAAAGGAACACGACAAGGCTTGTCTTGCAAGAATGAAAACTTTTTCATTCTACTCGACAAGCCTGACGCCGCAAGCTGTCAATCAAAACTAGACAAGCCAACCAGTTCCCTTTGTGTCTTTAAGCAAGACATTAACAACGACAACGACATGGACAAGTCGCCGTGGGAACCAGGCTTAACACCCGAGCTGTCACAAGTAGAGAGAGGTGCTCATTACAGTATGCAACATATAATAGCAAAGGCAAGAAAACTGAAAAGCTATAAGTCCATTATTACCTTACACATCACTTTTGCTTTGTATTCCAGCAATGCAGCTACGCAGTCTACTGAACCTTGTTCTGCAGCGTACATCAATGGTGTAAAACCTGAGTAAGGCAATATTGGAAACAAAAATCTAAATAAAATATAGCCTAATTTTACTACGAAGAGTAACTGCAGGTCAGTTGCTGCTATTTCCACCCTGTGCTGTTACCATGGCTATATGTTCGTCACGATTTCACGGTTCTGGAATGCGGAGGAAAAGTGATGATGTCACAAATCAAAAGTTTTGGAAATAGGACGATTTGATTCCGGATACCAGAAGACACTCCTAGAATAGACTGTTTCTCAAAATAAGAGACCTGTAATGAAGATAGCGATCAAACTAGAGCCGTTCGAATTTAAAAAATCTCTGGTCAAAACTCAGTTAATTTTCCTTGGATCCTAACGTTAGGATCCAGCATCAAATAACAAGGTCTTGTTAGAGAGGTTAAAAACTTTGAAACCTGATATCTCGGTGTTGGCAAGAGGCAAGAGTCTCAATTTTGGCCACTGACGTTCTCACTAATAGAGCTACGTGAATATTGAGCATTTTTTCCGTAATTCAAACATTTTTAAAACCGTGACGTCACACTTTCCCTCCGCATTATCTTCGAACATTCATCTCGAGCTGCTTGTTTGATGATTTATGTTTATTTCTTGTCGCTTTCGTGTTACATCCCATGATCCTTTGTTTTGTCTTTAGGCCTTTTTATCACTTTATCATTCTCAAGTCTCTCGAGAGACTGGACTAGTTGTGGTTGAAGCATCACGCTGTTTTCATCAATAGGTGTATTTAGTTGATGGTATATGTAATTTTTGTATTAATTCCACAAGTCGTAAACTAGGCTCATCGTTACTTGATTTTAGTCAATCGTCACACTAAATATTGGATAATTAAATAGATGAGGATGTCTACAGTAAAGTTTGGTGTGATGATATTCGATGCAATTCCTCGTAACCGTCAGGACAGCACACAGCCGTAATTAGTACGAAACGTAGCCCTGTGTGAATCTTTTGAAGTTACTATTTTATTTCTTTCGTAACTGTTACAAACACATGCACTTTACTCTATTTAAATAGTATCAGGCATTCAAGAAATAGTTACTACATGTTCCTAGTCGAGCAATATCATTACATTGTGACTTTGAGAGGAGAGGGTTAGAAATGATGGCAGGTTTCCGAAATTGTCTAGAGCTGAATGTCGATGACCAACGTAATTTGGGAGCTATTGTTGAGACTAGAGAAAAAGATCATGTTATCAATGGGTGGTCACCTAGCTCTGTCGATAGAGCGCACGCCGCGTATGCGTGGATCACGGGTGCGAATCCCGTTGATGACATACGTTTCTACTTCTCTAATATCTATTCAACCCTATCTTTACATTATAACTTATTCAAATGTTTTCCCGAATATCAAAGATTAGGTAGCTTGTAAAGAAGGTCATATAAAATTCTAGCACTAGACACATAAATCAGATAGGTTTTCAAAACATACAAAAGGTAATTTTTGACCGATATGAAAGATACCCTGATGGATCTTTGAAGCTTCTGAATTCCCCGACCTTTAATTACAAATAAGCACAGACCTTAAATATGAGGAGCAGCTCCAAAGCAATATCTTGGCCCTTATTCAAAGCAAGTGAAAACAATATGACAGCAAATTAATAACAAAACAGTGTGGGATATAAATCACTTTCAAATATGTTCATACATAATGCAAAGGGATACTATTTCTAGCATAAACAACGTTGTTTACATGAAATTAAATGAAGACTGGTTTTAAACCAGCTACGTGGTGTTTAATTGATGCCTCACGGTACATGTAAAATATCATCTTGGTATTTAACTACATATTTACAAATATCTACAGATCAAAGGACTTGCAAAAGCTTACCTCAGTTACTCCGAGTTTCACGTCCTACGACGATTCTGGTCAGTTTGAGAATCGTCGTAGGACGTGAAACTCGGAGTAAGTGAGGTAAGCTTTTGCAAGTCCTTTGATTTGTATGATTGAGCTCTACAGAAATGTATTGAGCACTGTTCTTAAATCTATTTTTACTGTTTGCGATTTATAAATATCTATATATCTTAACATCTTCAATATTTTTTATTTGAAAAATCAATAAACATGGGTGGAGATTGAAATGACAGCTTGGGGTGGGGAATTGTTCATACCTAACAGTAATTAGCAGAGTGAATTTGCTGTCGCTTAATTTGCCTACCATTCGTGTCCATTTCATTGATCGTCTCAAGGAGTTTTGGCAACAGAAGCTTAAGGCAAGCTGCTTGATCATATGGTGGGCAGTTGTTAATATGTTGAACAGCAAAGTGAAGGGCATTGCCACCAAATTCTGATTTGATGCTGGAAAGATCTGAGTCATCCAGAATTTCTTCAACCACCTAAAGAAAAACAAGAAAAAAAGTGTAGGTTTTTAAGGCAAAATACTGATCAATTTGGACGGTCAAAATGACAGATTTTCTACTGTGTTTTATTCATTTGCTGAAAAGTAAATACGGGTATGTAGCTAAAGTATGTAGCTGACATCCCTTAATGACGTAAAGGTCATATAAACATCAAAGTATTGAACATATGTAAGAAACCCTAAAGAAAAATTCACCATAAAAACGCTATCTGGTAAATATCCAAAATGGAAAGTACCTTCATAGGAAATTCTAATGAAGAGGCATGACATGAAAATAATATGCTTAAATACAAATTCTCAAATTAGAACATTCCAACGCAAAAGCCGGTAGAAGATAATAAAAATACAAAAACAAAATATATACATAATATTAATACGTTTATAAAGGTTATCATAGACGGACCCGTTTGAGCAAACTGGTGGGATCGACGGGCGATCATCTCCTAACCAGTTAAGTCAAGTAGGACAAGTCAAGTCATAGATCAGGGCCATATCCAACATTTAGCTCGGGAACCCGCTTTTAAAAGAAAAAAATTATGCCCAACTAAGCATAGGAATATAGTAACAGGCACAATAGTGATATTTTTCTGGCTCCAGTAGGGGCAAGGAGTGAAACTCTTGTAAAACTATTCTAGTCAGAGCCACAAAATATGCAGTTTGGAGGCATCTAAAAGGTTCAAGGCCCAAAACTTTACGCTTGCGGTCTTCTAAGGCCGTGCCTCGTCAATTTTTGGAGTAAAAATATATGCCATTTCCTCTCACTGGCGAAAACGAAATGTTCGTCACTAACACTCGAGGGCCACGGAAAGTCTCACGTTTTGTAAAAAAGAGAAGAGCTTTTACGAATCAACCATTCAAAAATGCTTCCTAAAAATGGTAAATCCCTGAGGTAAAAATTGCTTGCACAAAAATGGTATCTGTTCGTTATGCATGGCCAAGAAAAGCTCATAAAGCAAGATAGAACGTCATTTTCGAATATTGTATGAACAATACATGACTAGCTTTCACTATAGGAAGCATGAATCACTCGTCACCATCACGACAATCCTCATCGTGAATGGTCAAGCACGGAATTGCATCATAGTATATAGCAAAAATGCGGCTCAAATGTATGTCTAATGATAGAAAGGTTGACGTGCTGCGGTCTCCCCGGTATTGCACAGAATTGGATGGCTGGCGATGCAGAAATCATTCTTAGGCGGTTTTATCATTCTGTGCATACGATATGATGCCCACGTGCCCAAGAAGCGTTTTCGGCTCTTCAGTGGAAAATTTAGTTGGTACTTTTGAGACTCCTAGTTTGGGTACGTCGGTCTGATAACTATGGCGGAGACCAGATTTCACCAATGACGTACCCATATTGCGGGCCTAGCACTTCCCCCTCCACCAACCGCATACGAAACTTTGTAAGACAGTACAGAGGGCACTAAAAGACCTGAAAAATTACGTTGAGTTGCCTTTCTTCCCAAACAGTATTGGTTTGCGACGCACTGCTCTTAACGACACACCATAGGTGCAGAAAACGCCACTTTCAAATTGAGGCTTATTAGTTGATATAACAGCATTGCTTTCTATAGCTGATTATCATAAGTCAGTACTGTTACAGTAATACACTGATTTACCGATCTCACATTATCATTGCTCTGTCACGATTTTGTTACATTTTAATATAGCAGTCTTGGCATCAGATTTTTACACCACCGGATTATGAATACTTCAATTTCATAATTATTATCTGTCACCCCGGAATAGCCTTAAAACAATTCTTGTCTTATTTTATGATAAGTTTATGTAAATTAGTGTTCTAGGTATTTTTTGTTTAATTTATGAAGAAGTTGCTCTTAACAACGCTTAAATGCCACAGACATGTTGAGAGCTACAAAAATGGGAAGCATAGAAAAGACAGAGACTACCTAAAAGACTGAGAACCTTGAACCAATTAAGGTTATAGTTATCAGGGAAGCACGGGGAAGAAAA
Organism: Carybdea cf. marsupialis auct. non (Linnaeus, 1758); assembly: GCA_010016065.2. Classification (NCBI taxonomy): domain Eukaryota; kingdom Metazoa; phylum Cnidaria; class Cubozoa; order Carybdeida; family Carybdeidae; genus Carybdea; species Carybdea cf. marsupialis auct. non (Linnaeus, 1758). The sequence continues at coordinate 25,077 of JAAAKL020001444.1, read as the reverse complement.
AGAATTCCTGAGAGAGGCAGTGCGAGGAAAGAAACTCATGGCATAAGTGGAAGTTCTACACTTAGGTTTCTCAAAACCAAATGGATAAAGCTTCATTGAGGAACGAGTAGTACGTTGCACAGACTTTACTGGTGGAACCAAGGAAGACATCTCCTTGCTACACCGTCTACGAAAGTGTCTGTAGAAAAGGGGAAAAGATGATATAGCCCTACGGTGTGCAAGAGCTTCAAGGGTTCCAGAGAGCTCTGAACCAGTCAGGTTCGAGACTGGACGTTGGATACAATCCAAAAGATTCAGGTGGGAGGTAGGTGCACCAGACCAGATATGGCAACAATACTCCATACATGGTCGTATTGAAGATTTGCAAAGACAGAGAATACTCTCGGAAGAGAGGTATTTCTGTGACCGATAGAGAGAGCGAACTTCATGGAGGTTGACTTGGCAATAGTTTGGATATAGGGTTTCCAAGAGAGATTCTTGTAGAAGGAAAGCCCAAGAAGGCTGATACCAGAGCTCTCAGGGAACTGAACATCATTCATGGTGACTGGTGGAAGAATGGGTTTCTTATGGCTGTTGAGAGAAGCTTTGTTTTCTGCTCATTGAAAGTAACCAGCCATCTTACTCCCCAATCAGCAACTACGTGGAGATCGTTTTCAAGAAGGTTCGCAATCCTAACTTTATCTAATGGATGTGCCTTGTCTAGGCAGGAGTAAATAGCGGTGTCGTTACCAAAAATACCTAATTCTGCAAGGATCTTATCAGGCTTATCATATATAGAGAGTAGTAGTAGCTCCGTTGATACAGTGGTGTATAATTATAAATTTGATTATGCCAAAGATGCGGCGTAAAACTAAATTGTGACCATCGCATGATTTCGTGACATATAACACATTCAAATGAAAAACGACATTTTTTGGTAGTTTATCCTACGAGATTTCAATATGATTTCATCATTTTAGATATACGAATGTACATTACAAAAGCATTAGTAAAACCATTGATCTCCTTGTTCCACCTGTAAAATGTAGTAGCACTTGCTACCATGTGTCTTAAAAATGATTTAATTTAAGTGAATGACAATACTACAAATATAGTGGGGGACTCACAGTTCTTGCCATGATACGCATGTCTGCATACAATTACTAGCTTGACTGAATCTTCAGTAAACCTTTAAATTGTATTCGACCTATTTAATAGATTATCGAAATGGAAGTTAATACATACAAAATTACGAACCTACATAATCTGCCGTATTTATGCTGCTGCGAAAATCTATCAAAGTTTTCTTCACCCTTTACAACTATATGTTCATGAAATTAAAAGTTGCTTTAACGTTAAAACTCTGAAATATTGACCATCGTTGACGAGAATGACCCATAAGTCAATCAGCCTAAGCACGATTAACATAGGACATGTTCTAAAGGAATAGCATTAACTATTTTTAAGGCTAACGTAGCAGTAATTCTATCCATGTTCCTTTTAATACCGGCGTTAGCGGGCATCTCTCCATACACATGCTCCAATCGAGTACCATCTTCAGACCCGGCGCTGCCGATACTGCCCTTTCCATAGATTATGCCGGGTTAGCCATGTTATTCTGCAAGTTGAACTTTTTATCCCCTGAATCACTACATCACTAGACGTTTTATAACAGTTGACTAAGATAGTCTCAGGAATAGGCACTACATATCTATCTCCGACATTGGCACCAAACGTTCCACACCATCGCGATCTGTCGTTTGTCGTTTAAATACGAAAACATGACAGTAAACGCTCGATCATTCGAGTTTCACCAACCGACATATACGACCCGTCACGATAGCAGGATGTCGATATATCAAGACTGTGGTTCGCGGCAGAGGTATTATCATTGATTTTTCTCATTTTTGCATCATTGCCAAAATTGGATCCAACTTGTGTCTGGTTTTTCTAAGGACTGGTGAAAATACCATTTCACGTCGATTATGTCTTTTCTTGTAATGCGAATCCAGTTAATTTGCATACATTACATAGTGTTCACTTTGTTCCCAGTGGAAATTTGTGTCGGTCGGCGATTGGGTTTGAATTGGATGAATAGAAATTATACACAAAAACTTTTATTCAGTACCCAATGGCATCGAAAATGACAAAAATCCGATTCGCATGAGAAATTTTAACAGACGTCAAGTGCGATGCTAAGAAATTCTCACTGAAATTTTGAACAAGTTTGGAATGAGTACTTCATAGTTAAATAATGCTGTACATCGTCGCTTTAGTCAGGCGTATCAATCGCCAATGAACTGGGAACAAAATTGGCCTGCTGTTATACGTAGTTACCTCTCACAATCTGCTTCCTAAGAAAACGAAACTGAAAGATGCCGACCACGATGGAGCCAAAGCAGACTAACGAGAGGCTACAGACGTAGGACTAATGTACACATGAATGAGATTAGTATTCAGTCCTCTGAAACTGGGAACTATTGTGCCTTAACACACAACCCGCACAGATTTCAGGCACTTTCACGGACGAAATAATTTTCTATTTTACATTGGTACCAAAGGAATGATTGTATAATCATTATTTTTCTACTGCACGAAAATTTTAGAGATTGCTGAAAAGTTGCTTTGTCCAATACTTGGGGTTGCAGCCACCGGGTCCGTGCACCTATTGTCATATAATTGATACATACATAATGCATAGTGCATTATAGTTAAGATATAACTATAGTAGAGCTGCCGCGTAGCCAGTGTTTGAAATTTCAAGTTAGTCAGCACAGCACGTTATAATTTCGTTGGCCCCGATTTCGAATCCCGGCGGCGACATTTTCACTTTTCTTTAAAATCTCTTCAAACTTTATATTTTCAAATCCTCTCGTCCCGATGACACTCGATAGAGTACAGCCAAACAATATTAAAGTAAAACGAGCCTTTAACAAAATCGGTATCATCAAACATTTGCGAGTATCGAATGCAAATACCTGTATTTCAAGTAGGCGTTAAGAAATTTGGTAGTTGTGCGCATGTGCACTGGAGACAGACTATGCTCTATCAAAACATGAAAATGGTAGGCAAAAGTTATAATAAAGGAAACAAAATCTACTAATATTTAACAGAAATTGTGTGTTTAGCAGGTTGAAAAATGTCAGAGTGCACTGTGAAAGGAAGTTTGCACGTGCTTTCAAGGTCAGATGTCTGCAGTCCTAAGTGAATTAAAAAGATAAAACTAAAATAGTGTCATTCAAAAAATACCCATTAAAGGATAAGAAAATACATGTAGGTTTGTTGTCTTCTGAAACACCCACTGCCACAAGTGAGAAAGTCCCGTCTTGAACCGGTATCTATAATTTACTGAACGGTAAACGCAATTATGACATCAGAGCAGATTGCTTTTCGAAGAAAAGTGGAAGTATTGTTACTATAGTAAACAAAATGCAGAGCACATGGCAGTAGTTGTATCTGGTAGCTTAAGGGGTCAATATCTAGCTCCTCTGGCTGTTGATTTTGCAAACGATATGTGGGTTTTTAATGATTTTACCGAAAAACAATTATGCACGCTGATGTTCTGGAAGATCACAGAATGTTCTGGAAAACTACATAATTTTCTAGAAGAATCCAGGTTATATAGTGCTGTTGCCTAGACAAGTCAAATTGAGGCAGCACCATGACACTTATTCAATCCTAAAGCTCTCTTACAACTTGCTAGACAAGGATAAAGTATTGTCAGAATTATTCCGTTCTCCACCTTATGTTCATGCTATCAGATAGTCATTCCTTTATTGATTCCGCAAAGAAATGATACATAGTAAAATCGCCAACGAAGCTGGCCCTCTAAGAGAGGGGGTGGGATTTCCAAAATATCAAAGGGGGGCAGGTCACAATTTTCATCATTCTCTGAAAAAAACCCCCTAAAAATGGTATCCATTTAATTTTACATAATATTTGGTTACATCAATTCAAAAATGTTAGAGTTGGCTAAATCCAACTGAAAGTGACATTATATAGTCTTAATTCTAGCTGAATGGAAAGCAACAAGAGTTTTGACGTCTTTGGTTTCTGATGCATTATGATATACTAAAGTGAAAAATGTGTATGCTGGTAAGAATGTCACGTGCGGCCGAATATGCCAGTGGTTTCTCTCAGGGGGTGCCCCTTGCCCCCTCACCTTCGTGAGCGAGTGAAATAAGAAGGGCTAGTAGAAAAAAATTACTCCTTCTCTAATGCTTGATACATTTCCTATTTGTCTGGTGTCTTATATTGCTGGAAACAGTATGCCATAGACAACTAAGTTTGTTGGTTTCTCCAATAGACTTGTCAGCAATGACAGTAGTAGGGCTTATGATTGAATCTTGACATGATATCATTAGCTGGGTGGGGTGGCAACAAATCTAGAGCCAAAGCCCCTGATATACTCCCTGTGGCTACCAGCCAAGTTTTCCGCAGCGTCTCGGATTTTCAAGAGGAAAATTGTGGATTTTACGAAGAAATACAGAGTGGCATCTTTCTATAAGGGTTCTCCCTCCCCCCCTGAAAATTAAAAATTTTGAGACATCCTCCTAGGAAACATTTTTCCTTTGAGATATTTTACCACAGTGGTATTTTCTATGGGGAGCTCTCTGTGCATGACAGGAGAACATTTTTAAGGGAGACCTTTTCCATTGTGTGTATCAATTTGAGGGATGTTTGCACTGGGAGATTTTTCTTGTATAGTGGATAGGCAGTCTAGGCTATCATTGATGCAAATTGATTTGAGTGAAGCATGCTTTATGGTATAGATGGTACTTTGCAGTTTGCTCTCAACACTTTCAATGTGTAGGCTATTAGATGGTCATCTTTTTTGTCTTGAGTCATCTTTTAAGTCATAATGATAGTGATGGGCACCTACTTGACTACTTCACACAAAACGGGTACCATACATGTCTATACCATGATTATGCTCTTGGCCACTTTAACACTCAACTTAAAACCTTTTACCTTGATAAGTATTGATTTGTAAAAAATAACTTGCAATCTTACAATACAATATAACAAAAACCAACCTCTGCTACCAGTAGGGTGGGGTGTGCAATACACAAGACCTCAGTTATGGTGTATTAGCTTATAGATCAATTCTGTGGTGACAGCATGGGCAGATATGAAAGGCCACTTTCTATGCTAGACACTGGTGTTGGAGCTCAAAAAAGTTGCCCTTGTGCATATAATTTAGAACAAATGTCATTTTTTTTGTGAAAAGTAAAGATTGAAGCAATGTGATCTGATGGTCAGCAATAAGACCATTGCCCAGTGATGGCCCTTTAACAAAGTATGAAAGATAGAGATCTAAACAAAAGTCAATAAACATCAAGAATGGAGTGTTTTAGCATAGCTAAAAATTTGTCTTGCCAGCAAACACAATAAACTTTTGCTGCTAATGGCTGGAACATATAATGGCACAGAATGCACCCTGCACCCTTTTGACATCAGTATATTCTCTAAGAGTTGCATTTCTCATGAAAATATTTATACTATCATTCAACAAATGTGTTCCTTCTGTTCCGAGTTTTAAAAGGGATGATAGTAATATATCATATGAAAGCTAAGCATACTGGCATGTTAACAATTTTAAAATCTCTTACACTTCAAGAGGATACATCATAACTCATGCAGAATTCTATATGTATACCAAGAGATAGTGCTCATTCTGAGGTTAGAATCATTTTAAGTTTCAGAGGGCCTTGTGGTTATTTCAAGCATTCTGAGATCCCACTTCTTCAGAACGAATATAAAAGGTTCTAATTTAAAATAAATATCAATTTAATAATATATTTAAAAAACTAAAAGATATAAATTTGGATTATTACCTTGAAACATCCAAGTTTCACAGCAAGCATCACTGGTGTAAACAATAATCTGTCACATTTTTTCAAAAGCTTCTTGTAGAATTTGGAATGAAATGCTTTTGTATTTCTCAGACACTGTATCTGTTCATCCGAATTTTTAACAAATTCTGTGTCATTGGAAGACAAGATTATCATATGAAGAAGATTCTTTCCACCATGATGCTTCTGAATCTGATTATGACAGATGCTAAGATCTGTGAGCCTCAGGAGATCATCAAAACAGTAACTGTGTTTAAACAATGATGAATACATCAATGGGTTCATGTCAAACTTATCCAATTGATTAAAACATCCTTCAGCTTTATGCAAGTTTGAAAGGAATTCATTATTTCCAAATATAGCAGCTAAGTGTACTATTGTCCTACCATTTGTATCCTCTTTGTTCAGTTTCCCATTTATAGTTCTCATAAATTGGTTGACTAGACTCTCCTGGCAAGCTCCACTTGAATTAAAACTATTAATAAACTCTTTATGCAAATCCTTAGATTCCTGAGTAATCTGACTTTTAGTATGATTATATTGCTTTAACAGAATATACAGATTATCTTCCTTTTCTACTTCGTGCATATTCATTTGATGTTTGGCCTCTGAAGTTTCACCTGTAGAACTACCTGCTCTAGTTTCAACAGTTCTCCTAGATTTTCCATTGGCATTACATACCAAAACATTATTTGGAGCACTGGATAGTCCTGGTTTTAAGTTGTCAACCCATGAGATATCATCTGAGTCAGAAACCACAAAGTTCTGGTCACTTTCATTTTCAGTGTCAGTTCTATATTCATCAGAAGAAAGCTCAGAGACATAGCTTGCTTCTGAACTACTACTTGAATCATCAATATCTTTCCTCTTTAAAAATTTCTCAGATTGTGGTAGTTTGCTTAATCTTCTTCTCTCTTTCAGTTGCTTGAGTCTCTTATCCATTTTTTTCCTTGTGTGTGAGACATCCCTTCTACTTGGCTTTGATGTAAATAAAGGACACTCGTCAGCAAGATCCTTCAATTCATTAGCCAATTCATCACCTTCTTTGCTTTTGTTATCATCTGAGGATAAATAGATACTTTCCTCATCGGATTCTAGGATACACCTCTTTTGCTTTTTACGTGGAATTACTGCTTCATCCTCACTTGTAGAAACTTTATCAGTAACATTTTTAAGTAGACTTCTTGTTTTAACTTTTCTTCCTGTGTTTATCTTGTTTCCATGTTTATGTGAATCTCTTTCTTCCTCACTATCACTAACGATAAAATCTTCAAGGGTGTCGCTTCCAGAAAAATCTGACTCTGGTGCAATTCTATCCATATTGTATTCACTGCGCCTGTAACGACATGGAAAAGTAGACTTTTACTTTGCCCCTGTTAAAATTACTACTGTGGCATAGTTAAAAAGCTGTTTCACTGTGGCAGAGTAATACTAACTGTTTCCAGATACTTAGATAAAGCTTTAATATGCTACTGACTTTACTATTCATATCACTAAGTAATTTGACACTAAGAAACAGTCATTTCCTATATCAATAGTCTTTAATAAGCATTGAAAGGATTGGCAATGGCTTTAATTTAGTATAGGCTAGGGCAAATAGCACTCAGGTAGCTTGCAAAAATAGGTAGCGGGAAGCAGGGGCATTCTCAAGGGTGAGGCATACTGTCGTAAAATTCTCCAACAGTATTAACTACTATCCTGCTGGTTAACAATCCTCAAAGTCATTTTTCTTGCAAATAGGGGCTTTTGTTAGACAGGGTGAGGCAACAAATGGATCATTAGGGGGAAATGGGTAAAAACTATATTCATTGTTGAAGATACACGAACGTTTCAAAGGTGACGCAAAACAAATCACTACAGCCACCAAGCAAAAGAGTTAAAGCCAATATCAGACAATTTTTAAAATCACGAGAGCCTAGAAATGATGGAATTCCATCTCCCCAGATTTTTTCTCAATCTGGAATCTGGATTTAAGTCATTGCAGCTTAATTGATATATCTTTAAGTAATGATAACACTTATTTATGATCACTCGTTAGAAACCATGAAGCACTGTATAATGGGTAATAAACTCTGTAGTACTTAATTGACCTATAAAATATGTATTAAAATATACAGCATAATTGGCATCATTGACGGATGTTTCTATTTAGGGAACTGACAACTGAAATTCATATATACAATTTAGAGACTCATCATTATTTCACAGATGCATGCCATTAGGATGAAATTTTGTTAGTTTGACCAGTTAGGTTGTCACTATTCTCATTGCAAGATTACGTCATCCCCAACTCTAAAACTGGGAGTAGGATATAGAATGAGAAAGAGGGACTTATAAATGTGTTCATTCTCTTTCAGTTTTACGACTCGTGCAAATCTTACGGTAGTCTTTTAGCGAGTTGTGTAAAGAAATGTTGCCCTTACTCTTTTAAGAAATTATTAACTCCTCCACGTTTACGCAAAGGTTCTTGTAAAGTGCTCCTTGTTCGTTTATCAGCCTTTGGAGTAACTTTTTCTAATTCTTTAAACCTGCTGGGTAATGAAAATGTTGCTCTAGCTTGCATCTTTTCCCGTTGACGAGTGGACCGACGCGGTGTTATTAAGTGACTAATCCTACGAATACGACAGTCCTCCTCATCATCGATGACATCAGAATTATTTGATTTAAACTGTTTTTTGTTTGCAGGATTACTATTACTCTCTTCACCTCTAGCCAACATAGCAAGCATTTCTTCGTCTTCGCTACTGAAGTCTACGAATCTATTTTTCTTCGACGTACACGATGGCCCTTTCTTTTCATCCTCACTTGTATTTGTACTCGAGGAGCTTACAATACGTAAAGGCTTCTGCACTTTACTTCGTCTTGAGGATGTTGGTGTTTCACACAGTTCAGTTTTATTGTCTGAATTGTTCTCATCCTGGTCGTCGCAAATTGATAGATTGCATTCCATGATACAGTCATCTGTCAGTCCTCCATCCTCTTGGAATTCTTCAAATGTCGATTGTGGTTCGGTGCCCATTAATAGACCCCGAGCTAGCCTCTCCAAGAAGGCATCTTCCTACTCCTCTAACTATAAAATGTGGTGATATTGAGTAAGATTACTGTTAGACTCGTCCGCAGTAGCATTATTACATGCCATTGCAGAGATCAAAACAACTACGCCATGTTGACATTATCAGAGCGCATGCCTCTGCAATTTTCCCGCGCCTTTAACTTCCAAGAAAAGCTATGAGTGATCAACTCCACCAACCAAAGCTGTCCTTTTGCTTAGCGCGAAGATTCAAATCAGTATTTTGACAGATCGACAGCAGGCCGAAGATTATGATGTTTCTGCTAGGAGCGCCATGGGGGTTTTTGTTGGTATACAGCCGGAGGGAGCGTGGGAATGACAAGCCCGGCAAATACACAGGAAAGAAAACAGTTACGAAAATTTGATTGATGAGTGCAGGCAGAGATTTTAAAATCTCTGATGCAGGGCGTCAGGATGCAAATGAACGTTAGTATCTTGCGAAAAGGACAAGATATTTCAAGATGAATAACAAATTTAATCTGTTCTGCAGTTGACACGCTTTTGTTCCTTGAATTAGGGGAATCTTTGAGCGAGCCAAAGGAGGCGGTGAAGATAATGAGTTTCTCTGTGTGAATAAAAATCGAAAATCTGACATTGCCCGAGAAATAAAACCAACCAAGACCTAAACTAAGAAATTCTTATCAAGGGGAAGGGGTTCGTCACAAACGGTAGAGGAATAGAGGCCGAAACATGACATGGTCCCCCCCAATGATGTCCCTGAAGCACCAGAGACTATGAAACTGTTTTATAATCTCTGGAAGCACTGAAAACAATTATGGAGCTGTTGGCGGACGGAGTACATATCGATAGTGGTTATAAATTCTGTACTCAGTTCACCAAAACGAAAAGAAACGGAGGATAGTCAAATATAACAATGGGATAAGTGGAAATGTTTCATTGTAGGTCAAACCCTCGCCCGTTCTTTCAAACAGTGACTGCGATACAATAGCAGGGAAGGCCCGTAGCCAGAATCAACCATCTGAGGACTTAACAAAATTTGAGGCGAGGGGAGCAAAGTAATGAATATCATTTGATGTAAATCTGCAACAAGTTAACCAAATATATATTTGTTATCATATGTTTATGAAGTCAGTAATTATTGACCCCCTCCCCCTTCTTGCTCACATTGCTTCACTCTAGTTACTATGGTACTTTTCCCTTGTAACTATGATTACACAGTAATAACTCAATCTTGACAAAGATACATAAGCAATGTCACAATTCATAACACGACACACAAGAATTAACTGTGGCTAAAATCAACATCACCGCACAAAAAGGCATGCGTAGCTCATGCACATTGCTGATTGATCACATTAGCTCACCACAACAGGCCTTGTTAGTGTCCTCAGAACCTGAGACAGTCGTTTCCCCCTAAGTAGACTGTATGAATGCACAGCAAAGTTTCAGGGCTACCGAACTATGGTTTCCAAGTGAAGTATAGGTTCTATTGTAGTGTTATGGTACTGACTTTATCCCCTGAACAATTTGACTTGTGCCAACTTTCAGATTTTGTGAGATTCTACTACATAGGTAATCTATTACATAAGACAATTAAGGAATAGGACATCATGAAAAATGGCCTCGTCAAAACATTGGTAGACTCTCCACCAGTGGCAGTTTTAGGGGGAGGCCGACAGGGCCATGGCCCGGGGCCTCGCGCCTCAATGCTAAGAAAAAATGATGTGTCTGACTGCCCATATTGATCTCATGGAAGGAAGTGAAAACTCTAAACTGTATCCATTGGAAGGAATAAAATGTCTTAGGAACTTCCGCAGGACGATCATGTCTGAACTTCCTTGCAATGCATGACGTCATAGGGCCCCGCACCCTTTAAAACCGCCACTGCTCTCCGCCCAATAAATACAACATCCCCACCTTCGAAATTAACTGTCCCCTTTACTCTATAAGATTTTAAAAAATTAATATGCAAACATAGAATATTGTATATTCACAGATATAGTACATTCTAAGAGAAAAATGCATCCAGGTATACATGAAGAAAGTTCGTTAACCGAAAACTCTGTATCTAGCCTCTAGGCATTTATGTTTTAAAACACAGTTTGGTATAAGTTTTACTGATTTCTTCCTATCTCAATTCTGAAGATTTTGTACTCTGAGGAGTGTCAGACGAAAAAAGCTTTTCAGTACTAAAATGTTTTCACTATTTCGTGCAATATTAAAGTTTCTTGTATGGAGAAGGTAGTTTATAAATATGATGTGTGATGAGACTGTTCATGATCTGTTGAAGTTTGCAATCCGCCTTAGTTTCTGTTTGGATTTGCTCAGTCGTCACAGCTCTTGGTGTTAGATGCTAGGCTAAAAGATGAACATATTGATCACCCAGGCGAGGATAGGTTTGGTGTTTGGTACTGGGATTGCACAATCTGGATAGTGGGGTCAGCAAGATTTTTCAGAGCCAGAACGAAAATAACTTTAAAGTCATATTCTTGAAGGCATAATAACTATCTTTCAACTGGGGCTGGGGGAGGTTTTCCAATGGCTTTAGGTTTGGCACTAAAAATAAATTTCAGAGAACAATGGTCAGTTTCAAGCTGGAATGGTCAGCCAAACAGGTAGCGATGGAAATGCTCACTGTGATATCGTGAGTCAGCATATCTGACTCAGCAGTCTACAGAATTCTAGTTGCCTCAATACAGTATTAATAAATGATGAAAATGCACTATTCTTATGATGTAAGATACTAATCAGGTAATTCTAATTGTATATAAATACCTTATAAAGAGACTTAAGTCAGATATCAGATAAGATGTACAATTGTTGTCGTGTATTTACTCGGCACTCTTGTTACTGAACCTCTGCGCTTAGAGCGTTTCTTCAGCAAGTTAGATTATAACACTCACAACCAAAGACAATGGAAAGAGCCACTTGTTCGATTTGCGAGTAACAGGTTTCTGCATTGATTAAGGAGCGACTGCCATAGGCCACAGGTTGGAAAGAGGAATCTGGTTGTTGCCGAAGTAGTTGCCTTGTAACAATAACTTCACTTGTTGAAAGGCGGTTTCATGTCCTTGGTTCCACTCAAACGTGGCACCTTTCTTTGTGTGTTGTTGCAGTGGATAAGTTATTGTACTGTAGTCCGGGATGCATCTGGAGCTGTAGTTTGTTAGCCCTAGAAAGAAGCGAAGTTCCTGTGCTGACTTAGGTGCTGGTGCTTGCTAAACAGTATTGATCATCTTGGGATCTGCCTGAATGCCATCCTTTGAAACAATGAAACCAGAGACGTTAATGTGTTCCACCCCAAAAGAGAACTTTGGAAGTTTGAGAGTGATGTCACTGTCTTGTAGGGTAAGAATGACATTTATGCTGTTGACATGCTCATTGATGTTAGTTTACCATAGCCAGGTATTATATGAAATATTAGCACAGTTAGGGATGTGCTGGATAAGATTTTGAATCTGTTGATGAAAATATTCACCTGAGGGACAAGCCCCCATGATCACACTTTATCCGTCCAGGCCTTTGAGTTTGGTTTCTGCGCTTTCTTGAGGCTGTGTGGTACTCTTCTGGCTTTTTATACAAAAGGCATCACGCTTGGGTTGATGTTCAGTTTGACTTCACAGTTCTTCAGCTTGCCTGTACCGGAGAGCAAAGGTTGATGGGCCTTGATGACTGATTAGGATTAGGATGACTGAAATCCAAAAATTTGACCGCCAAACGGAGGATTTCCAGAGCTGTGGAAGTTAGAAATCCAAGGAGACATGAGCTCTTTGTCTCACACACTAAGAATGATGCAGATACTTGGGAATCGCCAAATGTGACGTTGGCGGAGAACTCGCTTGCAATTGGCAGAGGCTGCTTTGAATTATACGGATAAACTTTAGCTTTTGTCTTGTGAAACTGGAGATGAGGATGTCGCTGTTGGAGCCGACAAAATTCTACCTCTGTGATCACATTGACCGATGATCCGTTAACAATAATCATGTGAAGGGGGATGTCTGCGATATTCACCTCGGCGATCTGCTGTTTTCTCGACGTGTTGATCGTGAAGAGAAATTCATCGTCACTTTCCTCAGAAGGGGATATGGTTGTAGAGACGATTCCCCGAATTTCATTTCGTTTGTTTTGTTTTCGGTTAGACGATTTGTTGTTTGGAGATGATGACAAGTAAAGTTTGGCGAAATGACCTGTTTTTGCTAGTTACTGCAAATGCTGGACATTTAGTTCTCCCTCCTTGATGAGAAAAATTTCCTCCACAGTTTCGGCATCTAGTGGAGCTGCTTTCTTTGGGAATGTTTCGTCTGTTTCCTGATGGTTTAGATGAATTTACGAGACCATTAATCGGATTTATGTTGCTTCCTACGTTTGTTGTTGACTGCATCTGTTTTGAATCTCTATCAGAGACTTCGATTGTGTTGGCAAAGTTTAACCAATAGGTTAAGGCTATTTCTTCCCTTAACACATTTCTGCATACTAGGTTATCCGTCATGTTGTGGATTACTTGGGTTTTGATTTCTTCATCCATACCACGGAATTGGCACAGGCATGCCTTGTGTTGTTGACGGCGTAGGAACTAGGTTATTGCTTGTGTTCTAATTTGTGTTTGAATTGCCAACCATTTCGATTTGTTTTGACGTATAAACTGCTTTATGAGAGTTCAAATCCAAACCTCGTCGCCAGTGTTATATGGCGGTGTTACTATATAATAAATGAGGTATTCCGAATTGATGAAACGAATATATAAATCCAAATAGTTGATTACACCCGTGCTTCTTTATCTTACAAAATCATCTCTCTCGATCACTCTGATTGCAGTAACTTTTAATCTAAGAATTATGTCATTTTACATCATTGAAGAATGAGGGATTCCATGCTTCGGCGTATTCTACACCCTCTTCCCGCTGTAAAGGCTCATTTTGCACACAAGTGACTGGTGTTTGCTAAATAATGGTCACAATGTTTCAATGACTTGATTTTGTCTCTAAATTATAAAACTACTTATTGCTAGATTTATTACTGTTTAAGCAAAGAATTATAAAATGTTATGGTAGTTTGGATTTTGCCTTTGTTAGATCATTATGTCCAGCAATGCTAAGCGGATGTTACGTTCGATGAGGAGAATTTCATTTAAACATTTTCATTTGCTTATGAAGGCTGTAACCTTTAAGTTCAAAGTTGGGTTTTTTTGTGACATAGGAACAAAGTTGTAGTTATGTTATGACCCAGTTGCTGTTATGTTGTTAGTTCTACTCTTGGAATGAGAAAATCTGATTTCAAGCCCTTGTTTTCTTAGAGATTTCTCTTAACTGCCATTATAAGTAAGAATTGTTTACATTTGCCTTATTTAGGAGGCAATGTCCAATGTTTTGAGGAATTACTTGAGGAAAAGCTCAACGCAGAGGTTAGTATTCATTGGAATTCTGTCTTGATTAAATCCTTTTCTAATATTTACCAGGCCTTTCATCTGTCTTTGTGTTAGAAATATATACTCTATGATGTAGGTGTAGGTGTTTTGCGGTTACATGGAGTGGAGACCTGGAGTGGCACATATCAGCGAGAGTAGTTACTTGTCAGCTGTGTCCGTAGGATGCTGAGATACATAGCTAGTTTGCAGTGGACTGTCAGAGTTATTAATGAAGGTGCAGCAAACAGATGCAGTCTTATTCCACTAGAACACATTATTAGAGAGAAGAGAATAAATTATAGGGTGGCCACCCATCCTTGCATTCCCTGAAAATTCGTGCAGTTTTTTTGGGTGTCAAAAAGGGTCCTTGAATTCACTATTTTTCCTTGAAGTTCTTGACTTTTTCTTGAATTTTGTTGCCATGTGATGCCAGTCTGACTAGCTTGATTTGTGGATACAAAATGCGCTTTTCCTTTTCTGATGTGATTTGCTTGAAACTTCTGTTTTGTTGTAAAAATGATAGAAACAGACTTACTTTAAAAGCCGGCATGCGAAAAGAATGCCACTTCCAAGCCGCCTGACTCACAGAATCAAGGTTCAGTGACTGGTTGCAGTCTAAGTGAGTGACCAAGACATCATACTGCAAGCTTTGTAGAAAAATGAAGAAGTTTCCAGAAAAAGGAAACTAGCGATGGAGAACATTGCTGAAGTAAAATAAAGAAAGGTTGAAACATTGAAGAGTGCATCGAATGTCTTGGAAAAGAAGCTGATGAACTCAGCATTCTTGCTGAGAAGAAGCAGGATTTTATAGTTCCTGCAAAAAGAAATCTCTTGTCGTGTTGCTCAGAAAGAAAGAAAGGATGATATTATTGAACGTCAGCAAATGATTGTTAAACTGCAGCTAGAGCTGAAGGGACTTAAGTGACGCTTTCCACGATGAACTTGTTAAGAGAAGTGTAATATCCCAAGTGGTAGAATAAAAGCTTTCTTTGTTCACTTGATATTTGATGCAGATCGTCTTGTCCCTAACTTCTGAAAACGTAACCCACACTTCGTCAGGATTCTTCAAAAAGGGCTTAACTCTTTATAATTTGAACTATGTTGCGCACTCTTTTGTTCTAAGCCCTTGCATGTACTAGTCGCACGTCCATTACAGATGTCATCCACTTTTGGAGAGCACTGGTTACTTGTTATTAAGACACCCATTGTTTTTCGTGTGTCATTTGTTAAAATTGGATTCAACTCGTTATATGATGTAAATGTAGCATGGATTGGCTGATGGAACCACGTGTAATGCGTGGTGGACACTCAAAAATTTCACAGCCTACCTTTTGTACCACCTTGCATTTTAATTAAAAAGGGTAGAGGTCTTTACAGCGTGGTGCTTTCTTGAATGCTGTATGTTTAGTATTGCTTAGTTTACTCCCAGGTATGTTATATACAAATGATGCCTCACAAACGTAAAGGGAAGTGCGTTTATTACTTTGCAAAGAATCGAATTGTTGGCCCATTCTGTAGGGGTCCAACATTTGTAGCCTGTACCATAGGGGGCTAAGGGGCTGCAGCTCCCTCTTGCTTCATACGTAATATTCAACCACATTCATCAATGTTAGAAATAGAAACTCCGGACTTTATACTTCTTGTATTGAACTTGTGTGTTGCCATCATGTTCGGAATATCCAGCGCATTATAGTTTTGCCACACCTTATTGTTGTGTTCTCAATTTACGTTGACTATCGTCCTTAAAGGGCTACTGAAACAAGAATTTAAGCACAAGATGTTTTAGAAAGTCACGTTAAGCTAGTATTGACTTGTTGCAGTGTTTTCAGGACTGTACCTCTTCCCCTTCTTGAAGGCACTCCTCTCTTGATTGACAGTCCATAAGCACAAACATGTGGGATTACTCATCGTTCTTTCACGAAACTGGCAATGTTGCGTGTAGCCAAAATGGCAGTGTTTTGCTCTTTGTGACTACAGCTGTACGATTAACGTTAAATATATATTGATATTATATATAAATTTATGATATATGTTGTTATCATCAGCGCTCTCCAAGACATGTTATCTGATCTCTTTGATAAGGGGGCGTAGGACCCACCAGAATCACAATGCAACTCTCTTATGCAGGTCAACCCATTTCTGACCTCATTTTCCTATATATTTTATATATATTAGAAAATGAAATTTATATATATATTTCCCAATGATTGCCTTATTTGATAAAGTGCAATTTTCTGGTATAACTTTTTTATCAGCTCCCAGAAATCCTTTCACATACTTTTTTATAGGCTTGATGTTTTTAATTTTATAGATTTCTCCACGACATTGATACGAATGGTCTTTAGCCTTTGTTACTACCTATCCCAACTTTCAGAAGAGACACGTTTCTTATTCTTTACTGAATTAAAATCGTCTGATATATGATGCTTATCACTTATAATAAAAGGGTAAATGCATATCTAATTTCTTTTCGTCCTTTCCAATCACACCGATATACGCTTTAATGAATATGAAGACATCTGGATTGCCAGAAGAAAAACCGCCAAAAGTAGTCACAAGGAGACCATTTCTCCGAAAAGGAGAAGGACTGGCACGTTTCAAAGGGAAGCCGCCCAGTCGCCCAAAGAAGGCCCCTTCTAATGGAGCACCAATTGCTAAACCAACCCTTAACCTTATCAAACCGAAGGTAGTTAATCGGAAGGTGAAGAAGAATACAAGTTCTGAGGTAAAGAAGCATGGCAGTGTACGAAAATTCGCAGATATGACACAGGTATGGTGTTGCATATGTCAAGTTGAATGTAGTAAGTCAAGTGTTGAAGAGTTGTATTCGATATAGCTGAGAGCAACCTTATAGACGTTTGGCCTATGAGTTCTTCTAAGCATTTATTGCACGGGATTTTTGATGCAAAGAACAATCTTCTTTTCTTTTCCCGCAATGTTTGTTTAAAATCCAGTGATTTCCAGCTTTAAATGCTTCTTAGGCATCACGAAAATTGTAATAGTAGTCAATTTAATCAAGGAGAAAGCTGGAATTCCTAATGCTGGAATGGTAAATCAGAGGGAAAAGTGAATTCCTAGAATACGGTTTTAGAGCTCAGTGTACAATACTAAGGGGTTTCGAAACCTAGATATTCATGCTAATTAATGCTCTATCATCATGCTCTATTCACCCATATTTCAAGCTCGTTATTTTCTTTAATATTAGTTAGCACTTATACAATTTATGCCATTTGTATTTTGTTTTTGATACCAAAGGAGTGTGCATTCGTACAGAAAATCCTATTGGGATAAGGGTAACTAGATATTGTTGTTGCTCCCGTCTAATTTCAAGCTTTCAACTACTTTGTAATCTTATTTCTCATTAGATAAAATTATTACCCCTCCTGGAGGTGTAGGTTTTTTAAGGGGATAGGAGATTCAACCCCATGACCTGCCCTCCTGCACCCATAGCCGGGTATCAATAGCCACTATTCCCATTCCTTCTATTCCTATTGACATTTACATTCCCGTCGTCTTGCCTCTGCTTTTATTTCCTTTAATTTTCCCGTCATTATCCAGTAGTCAAAGCTTCTCCTTAAATATTGCCGATGAAGGCCAACTCTCTTTCTTTTACGGTTTCCCACTATTTTCTTTTTGTGATTGCCAAACTCCCGCACATGGTAGTAGTGAATTTATGATAGAAGAAAGCTAAAGATAACTGTTACATCAGAGATTTCAATTCCTGAAAAACGTGGTCTCCACTAACGTCATTGCTAACTTTATATTTTCGATTGTGCTGTGTCTTAGAATAGTGAATCGTTCAGAAATGGGGAAAAAAGTAGTATCAATCCCATCCATTGCAGTCTGAAACATTTCGTTGCGTCGACGATGTAGGAATCTTGGGGGAAAATAATGAAACATTCATAATCACACTAAGATTCAGGTAGATTGTCTGACTTCGCAATTAGGAAGTTTATTGATTCTTCGTATCTCGACGCATACGTCATGGTTGTTATTTACTTCAAATGACTTTGTGAACGTAAATAAATGGCGTTTTTGTAAGCATTTGTCCCGTGAGGGGCTCGAGTTGTGTCATATTGGTCATATTTAATAATTTATTTGTTACATCTGGGACAATTAGTGTAATTGAAGACGGACACAACCGAATTTTCTGTAAATTTGTGAACTTAGGAATGTTTACTAATAATTTATATTGTTTGTTTAATCCCCTTATAGACATCGGAGGTCACCACTGATAAGACAAATCCAAACGGAATGAAACGAAATAGTGCAACGTTGTTAACTAGGGAGAAAGACTTCCCCATGAAGAGGCCTTCAGCACCAACAAATATACAAAAGCGACCGGCTTTGTCAAAGTAAACAGTCTTTATCACAATTTTACGATTATCGCCTTTGCTATCATGTAATGAAATACATATGATTCGCTGGTTTACAATTAATCTTTGTCACAGCCTTAAGTATGTTGATGATGCGGTGCTGCGGGCAGCGTGAAGCATGCAGGAAAAACATAGTTGTGCATCCTGGCAAGAACAAATTTTATCGACACTCCTTAGAAGAGGCGTAAATTATTCGACCGTTTGGCTACAAACAAGTCATAGTCGTCAATTCTTGTTTAATCAAATAGAATAACCATTTTGCTCAAGTGTATTGGTACAGACTCATACATCCATAGGAACGTGCTTTTGCTCCCTTTCGATGCCGCTATTCAGGGCTGCCATATCTGCTGGAAAATCTGAAATTGCCCATTTAAATTCATTTAGAGGTGGGAATCGTGGAATTGATGAGGCAATTTCACTGATCATCTTTTTGGATATTTTATCTTGAAATTGGTGTTTATTTTACGTTGGTTACATTAAATTGTTGATTTATCATAGACTTGTTATGTATATATATTTTTATTGGTTTTTCTTTTTCTTTCTGATCTTCCCTTTTACGGGTCGCTAAAATGTTTAATCCCTTTCCATCTCAATCTACTTACGTCCTCCATTTCTACTCCGGCAACTTTCATGCCTTCCTTTACCGCCTCCCAAAACCTTCTCCTCTGTCTTTCTCTCCTTCTCCTCATAGGAGTTTCCATCCTCAATTTTTACATCCCTATATGTGTTTTTCCTCACTTTTGCAGGTGAACGAAACACCTTGCCTTGCTTACTTTCACTCTGATAGCACTTAGATGCGCTAAACCTCTGACATCCCACTTCTTGATGTTCGTGATCATTCTATGCGCTCCGAGCGAGAACCTCAGCATCTTCATCTTCTCTATGTCTAATTCCACCTTCTGCTTGTTGATGAGTCTCACCATTGCTAGTCCATACAGCATGGCTGGTGTGCTACTGACTTTCCCATCACATCTTTTTATCTCGTATCACTCCAGACTCTCTTCTCCATTCAGCATACCTTGCCGTAAATCTATTCTTTGCCCCTCTATTACATTCACCATTCCCTTGCGCTGTCGACCCTAGATAGTGGAATTATTACATCTTTATCACTTCCCTTCCTTGCATCCACACTACATGTCCAGTTCCCCTTTCGTTTACGCACATGTGCTTTGTCTTGCTTCTGCTTACTTTCATATCCCTCCTCTCCGAAGTATGTGTCCATTCTTCAAGATTTTCTTCACCATCGTCTTTTGTCTCCCCGCAGAAACACCATGTCATCTGCAAGGATCATGTTCCACGGAGAGTCCTGTGTGGCCTCACTAGTGGTCTGGGCCATCAATATCGCAAACAAGAAAGGGCTCAGACCCGATCCTTGGTGCAACCCGAAGTTCCCTTCAAGTCATTCAGTCATGCATACTGCATCCCTCACTGCTGAATGACTATGCTCATCCATATCTAAGCTGATCTTTTCCTTTGTGTGCTTTCTTGTACCTCTTCCTTCCACTACATCTTATTATTGTTTTTCTTGATCTTCCCTGACATCCAACACTCTTCTATCAGCACCCTTGAATAGTGTTACCCAATCGTCTGGCAACTCCTCTCTCCCTCCCAATACTCCCTACATATCCTCTCTTTTCCGTAGCAACTACATATCATATCGTCACGTATATCATAACGTCCACAGTTTCTATCTTTACGCTCATTCCCCTATCTTTCACTCTTCACTTTTAACGCATTTTTTCTCCTACCATACACAACATAATAGAATGTTTTAAAGTCACCTGCAATACTTCTGAATTTGCTTCCTTTCCATTTTGTCACTTGCACACGGAGTACATTTATTTTTCTTTTTTTCATCATATCAGCCAGCTTCCTGCATTTGACTATGGTTCTAACATGACGTAGTCCCAATCTCATCTTGACTTTCCTGTCCATTCTCCTTCGACATCCGATCCTGTCCA
>JAAAKL020001443.1:0-30955 GCA_010016065.2 Carybdea cf. marsupialis auct. non (Linnaeus, 1758) | reverse complement strand
TTGCGTGAAACAAAAGTCGTACAACATGTTGTATCGGCACGTTGCTCCAAAATCATGCATTCAAATTTATTAGATTTGACAAAAAAGCTTTGCAGTGCTATTCATACAAATGTCGTGCTTCTAATCTTTGAGCAATCTATAATAGATATCGTAAATTACTGAATGTCCTAAACTTTCGTTTTGCTAACTAAATTAATCGTTTTAGTATCCAAGAAATATTGTGGCTTAAAATGAGAAATGAAAATAGTAGAACAATTGGTTTCTAATAAATATTATTTAAATATAAAAATATACATTATGTTGTTTATAGGCTAATAATTTCTTTCCTATGACGAAAAAAATGTAGAAGTCTCTGAAATTGGACTGTTTTACTCTTACTTACGATCTTGACACTTGCAAATCTAATGTCAATTGCCATCTTCTTGGAAATCTTCAATTTTTTGACAGTTATGTTTTCTTTCTGCTTATATTTATACTTCTTTTAAAGTCACTCAATACCTTGAAGTGGCAACCATACCTTGCATTGAGAAATGAATTAAAAAATTGATTTTACTTGTCATGTATCACTGTAAAAAATGAGCGAATGGAGTCTTCCTCGTACTATGATACCATACATCCTCGTGCAAACTCA
Source organism: Carybdea cf. marsupialis auct. non (Linnaeus, 1758) (assembly GCA_010016065.2). Lineage (NCBI taxonomy): Eukaryota > Metazoa > Cnidaria > Cubozoa > Carybdeida > Carybdeidae > Carybdea > Carybdea cf. marsupialis auct. non (Linnaeus, 1758). The sequence goes on along the minus strand of JAAAKL020001443.1, from coordinate 30,324 downwards.
ATTTGAAGGATCATAATTTGGTAATAGAGCTTCAATAGGAGGTTTAAAGCTCTGCAAAGAAATTACCACCTAAAGTGATTCATTTAAGAGAGCAACAAAAGAAAGATTCCCTTCCCCTCTTTATGATTTTATAGTGGATTTTTGTGGAACATCTGTTTACAAAAGGACTTATTTATCATACTAAAACTTTTCTCCGTTTCTTCAATGCTAAAGATTTTCTGCCTTACACCCTCCACCCTCCTCCTCTTCAAGTTTCATCTTTCCTTGCACAAGAATTCTTTGGTTTTCAGTAACATAATGTAGGAAGTAAATTGTGGTGCTCATGTTATTAAAATGCTCAATAGATACGAACAGAATGCTCACCCGGTGCTTTTGTAACAAAGTATTCTTGGATAGAATTTGCTTAAGCGTTGTTCTTTGGGTCAGCCTCTTGCTTTGCTTATGGAAAGCTGTGAAACTGACATTTATGTCACAACATCCCTGTTCCACACCGTCTAGATTTCATTCATGAGTGCACAGATTTGTTTTATGGCAAAGCTGAAGGTAAACTATTACCGGTTGATAACGTCCATGATGCTTGGTCAATAGTTGTGTCAAGGATGCGTTAGCTCTTTTCTCTTCCGTAGTAGTTAACAGTTACAATGTAACGACCAGCAAGAAACTGACTTATGTCAAGTTAAGAAAGCACCGGTATATATTAGACTTGTTTAATTGTGCAACATACCTCTAGGACCGCATACCACGACTTCTTGCAACATCATAGCAATGATTACAAGAGTAAAGATTTGTTCTATGACGCGGCAAATCTCTACTTTTGTAATCATTGCTATGGTGTTGCAATAAGTCTTGGAATGCAGTCCTGGAGATACGTTACACATTCTTCTTGGGCTCCGTCTTCTATTTCAGCCTTAAGTAAAGACATTGAACGAGTACAATATTTTATCACAGCAAAGTTTGTCATCTTTTTCTTTTGTCAAATCCTGGAAGTTTTTCCAAATTCACAAATTTCTATGGAATAATAGCATCTGCGCTCCGGAAAGGACGTAGATAAGCTTTAATGATATAGGCTAATTGAACGCAAATTTTTATATGTTGAAAAAAGTGGGATGATTGAAAAAGGGACCAAATCAAAGTGTCTGCAAGGTTCTGAACAATTTTTATTTGAAAATCATCAGAGGCTAAAATGCTTCTTAAGCTTTCAATTAGTGAAATCATGTTTTAGTTTCGATTACCATTCCTTGTAGCTCTTCCTATTTTCTCAGTGTCTTACTTTATACTTACGTTTAATACGTCTATCAAGCATTACGCAACCTTTCCGTCCATTTTCAAAAACGATTTGGTGCCCTGATGTCGAGGATTCAGTTGGAAGTCACGTCAACAAGGAGCATCTGAACAAGGGTTGGTAGCAAGTTGCACATCTTTTACTTATTGTTTCCTTTAAATAGTTATCTCCTTTGTGGCATTTTTTTGTGTGACTCTATCATAAAGTAAGTCAACCGCCAAAAGCTGCATTTCTTACTGCTATGTATAAACTCATTCTCTGTTTATTTGGTAGGATATTTGATACTATAAATCCTTCTTTTTGTTTTAATGCTAATATTAAGTTGTCATGTTGCATTTATGTCATCTATTCAATTTATTACTCTTTTCTATCTCTAAATATCAAGATCTCCTCTGTCTCTTTTGCAGTTTGTTACATCAATGCATCAAGGGAGGACAAGTTGCCCTTTGTGTGTACTATTAGCTGTCATCGGTGAGAAACGTTATCTCTAACCTGCATTGGTACATTCTTGGCTTAATAGCCAATCGTCCACTTTAAAGCATACAACTACTGTTAAAGTTTTCTTGTGAACATATCATGATACTAAATACATCAAAGTAGTTCTTATTATTTGTATGATAGGGCAAGGTAGTTAAAGAGATTCCTCTTAAGAAAGCCTAACCGGAATGGTATTACATGTTGCGTCATTTATTCGCATTTGTTAATTGTGACAACAGGAAAATCGAAAGGTATTTGTTGCCTGAAATATGAAATACATTACAAACGCTTGAGAAATACAGGACTGCACTGATTTCATAGAAAACACGTGTACAATGTCTAAAGGAGGGAAGTATTAATAGAACCACACAATGTACTACCTATTTAAATGCCTCATAGCCTGGTCTAGATTTGAACGAGCCTTTTCGATTTATCCTGTTTCATTTTCAAATATAAATATGTCAAAATATGTAGGAAGTACCTGCATGTTCTCTTTAGCCTTAATGACTACTTACTTAGTGTTAATTCTCGATTAATTACTCTAGGTCGCTTCAAATGTTCCGTATTTAACATTTGGTTTACATGACGATGCAAAAAACTATCCAATACCTTGAAACAATTCGAAAAGTCGTAACCTATCAAAACGTTTCCATATATGGTCTGTTTCTTCAATAATGGTCACTTGACTATTCCACAAGCAATAGCATTTGTAATATTTCCTCTAGTATTTTACTAAATAAAATTAGAAATATGTAACTTTTAGCACCGTTTTGAAAGCAGTTTACATGATATAATATTTTATTTACAGCAACTACTGGTAGCCTGCTAGGCCTACTCCCCTCTCCATGCCACATAGGATTAAGGAGACTTACCCAGGGCCCTATTTAGTAGCTAGCTGCTCTCACGTGGGACCCATAACTTCCACTGTGGAATCACAGAATTTGTGACTTAATCAGTCCGATTATTGACCCTTCGTACAGCATTAAAGATACATTGAAGGTTCTGAAAATAAGCACTGGTAGTGTTTGTTACCTTGTGGAAACAGAGAACGGAAATAATGCAGCAAGTGAGCATTAAGTCGTCCAGTAAAAGAAGCAGCAAGTTGGACCCAATGAAATTGATGAAACGGGATAGAGGCAGCAAAGTAGACGCAGTGGAAGACAGTTCCAATAGCAAGATCGTCTCTTAAATAGAAAAATGAGTTGTTGTTGCAAGAATTGGGCTCATGCTACCAGATACTTGAATAAGCAGAGCGTTTTCTGGAGCTCATCAGCGAGTAGTAGCTGGAAAGACTAATATGGTTCAAGTAATAGCAAAGTTTTGCATTGGCACCTGATAATCTGTACGGTGGCTATTTTACTTCTATCTGTAGCATTGAGCAGCCCCTAATGCATAAAACGTTACTTCACTGCTATTCCTTGTTTGTAACTAACCCACAACCTATTAGTCGGGATTGTGTAGTACGAGGGAAATCAATTTTCTTACGTTAGTTTATGTTGTAAGCCTAAGGTTAGTTTATTTAAAGATTGTAAAATTGTGAAAACGTTTCTTTCCAAGTTTATGATCATAAAATAACTGTAAACAACAATTTAGATATAGTATCTTCTGCGTTTATTTCATTCGTAATTTGCAGTTTTGATTTATTGCATCTTAAATCATGCAACTACTTTTTCGTAACTTGTATATAGCTGAGCTGAATACTTAAAAGGTTAGTTAGCATTTTACAATATTACAGCAGTGTAAAACGGTTAAGGGCTGCCACACTTGTGTATACTATTGTCACAATGTCGTAGTAGTTTAAAATGATTAAAAAATGAAATAATAAAATGATTATGATTAAGCAATAACATACATTGCATTTTGGAGACGATTTGTATCTTCATTTCTAGGCTCCTTTCACGTGAAGCTAAAATAGGTACTCAATTTCTGCAGTTGATATAATGCCCCAACTTGAACTAGCTGTAAAAATAACAATGCGTCGCTTGAATCACCACTATTGTTGGTAAACTATTGTTCCTTTTTGGCGTATCAAGAACGTATTAATTACTCAATAATTACATCTTAATGAGTAAAAATAAATCTGTATTCTTTGCAGAGACAGGGCCCTACAACTGGTGGTTACTGGAAGATCCCTTTGTAGGTTAGAGACTGAATATGGCCTATAACAGGCATCAACTAGAAACAGTACAGAACTGTTTCTTTGTATTTAGTTGGTTTCACTTTGATGTTCCTTATTTTATTATTTAAGGCCTTGTTCAGTCTATCATGAAATTGCTTAAAGACTAAGATTTGTGGGAAAGAAAATAGGCTCCTAAACTATGCTTAATATTTGTCTTGACATGTACTTGTATCTTTTAAAATGCGTTTAAAATAAAGGTAATGTGTATCATAAATAGAAGAGCTTGTCCACAACACACCTGTTGCTGGTGAACTTTGATATTCACTAGTATGGATGGCATAGTTAACATCACTTAGTATGACCTTCCTTTGGATCAACGATTTCGGTAAGTTGACAATCATAGACAAAGCAAAATGTATGTCAGCAAGTAATTTGTATGCATTTTCCCTGACCTTTCTTAAGCTCTTCTCACGTAGAAACAGATTCATGTCTCATCTCACGTCTTAGTCTCTTCACGATGCAATAAAATGATTTTTCATTAAACGAAGCTACCTTAGCGTGATTATAGGCACGTACAATTCAGTTGCGAATGCAGCAAATCCTTTGCTTAGAACCAAATTCGTGACTGTAGTGCAGTCATTCACCATTAAATATTCAAGGCATATGGACTAGGTCAACATAAACAAAAAAGATGCATTTCGATGTAAACGATAATAATTTTATATTTAATGCAATGGAATGCAAGGCTATCTCTCCAATTATCCAGGTGATAGGATAACACTTGTGTTCAAGACTCTTATTAATATTGGAATATTTCGTTGCCAACTCGCCTGCGTCAGTTTTGTGACAAGGGGGAGTTACTCATTTGTCATGCGAGGCAACGTAATATTAATCACGTTATGTGTAAAAAAGTACAAATAAAAAACTGAACCTTAGTAAAAGTACAAATATGTTTTATGTTTTATTAGCTCCGTTACGTTGGTAATAAACTTAGCTCTTTCAGAAATTTCATACCAATGCTTTTCTACCAGGGTCAATTTCTGACATCACATCATGTCTGTATTTTTTATGTGAAGTCACGCATAGTGCAGTGAAGACCGCTGGACATTGGCATGTAATATGCGTCGTAAATCCGGTTAGTTTAGGGAAATATGCAACTGGTAAGCTTTTCACGCTTCGCCTTGGCAGACATTTTTATAGATCAATGAGGTCTTTTATTTAGAAAATTGAAATGTTATAGTAAAATAATAAAGAACGCCCTTTGTAATAGGTACATCTAGAGGGATTTGTAGGCTCTGTGTAACCTTTAGAGAATTGTATACCTGATCGTAATCGGGGCCTAGTGTGAACCGCACTCTAAAGCATATTACTGTTACTTGATAAGTATATTAAAGCAAAGACTCTCTAAATTAGGTTTTGAGGACAAGAGTAACACAAGCAAGGTCTGCCCCGTCTTCCAACTAATGCCCAAAGGTACCTTTTTCGATCGATATCATAAGCATCACTAGTACTGAACGTAGCCTACTTAAAATATGAGCTTATAATGCTTCACATCAATTGGAAAGGTACGAAGAATACCATCTTCACTGTCTTCGGCGTTTTTAGCGTTTGTACCCAATACGTCTCGCTACGTAATGTTCATAGAAAGGAAGGTGGCGAAAGTTCTATCTTCTTCTATTGTTAGTTATTGTCGTAATTTTGCAAAGTTCACGTGAACATTATTGGTATTTGAAAGAGAGTTTTGTGTCATCTCCCCACGCCCTGCGCCCTCAAGGGACCTCGGGCTTCAATTGGAAAAAAAGATGGATGTATCTACACGTATTAAGCTATGGGATGACAACAATAAAGAACTGGATATCTGTTTTTACAGACTGTAGACTGTAAATCGAAAGACTAACACTCATTAAACTTTACTTTATAACATATACCAGACAACGTGTTTTTTTTGCATGGTTTTCACGCGTCGATAAATCTTCACTGGTATCACTTCATATGAATTCGATCAGTAGAATGATAATTAAAAATCAGGCCAAGCTCCATTTTTATTCTATTCAGACGTATTGCTGTATTCTGATTCCCTGATGCTAAACGTGAAGGGGTCAATGACCCTTAGTAATGATGTACTGATGACCTTAATATTTACAGTTTACACGGTGGTAGATAACGATCACAGCATTCTATCCTCGCTCGTACATAGTAGGGATTCTGAGACTGGAACACTCATTTCTAAAAAGCACCGGATCGAGTATCTTCCGTCTCAAAGTGAGGTCAGTTGTTGAACGCCATTTTAGTCCCCATCAAAGTTTCTACTCTTGAGATACTCAATCGAGCCTCGAGGAATCACTGATCTTCCATGGACCTTGCCGTGCCATTTTAACTTTGAAAGACTAGTATTCGCAACCATACATTTTCGTTGCTGGAAACATCGCGAAGCTCGGTCCACTCTTTTTTAGATATCAGTGGATGGGGATAGGTTGTGATACCATGAGCCTTTGCAATCCAAGTTTTCAGTAGTTACTGGCAGAAACTCAACAGGCTGACCTGAACATTCTGAATTCACATTTTATTATGAAAATGTAACTCATGGGCTTTCTTTACGAAAATGACCAACAATTCCCTCTTGCTTTGGATAAATCTCTTTCAATTCTCTTACTTATGATGTCTTCTTAATTCAAAAGGAATACAATGAGAAAAGACCAGTTTAATTACTGCAGAAGGGAGGTATTACTACTTCGAAGAGTCGTACCTGTCTGGAAGAAATATGACTGCAGCCGTTCACTGACAGAAAAGACACAAAGGATTATATGAAGGTGAAGATCTACGAGTCTTCCTGGCCTGGTGGATTGGTTGCATATCAAAAAATAGTAATGCACTTCATTATCACGTACAATATAAAATGCTTAAAACGGGGAAAGTAAACTACGTTGCAAAGACTACAAAAAAAAATTCAGTCTACAAAATGTGAAGTATGAAAAGTCAATCTAACAAATTTACATTTTCATAATTATATAACGATTGATTGGAATATGGCTTTATCGCAAACAGGCTTAAATGAAAACTAAGCACGAGGAAAAGAAGATTGAGGTAAGAGAAAATTTCGGAAATATCAATCAGAATTATGAATTCGTTTACGTTTTGGGGCTAGTTTGCTAATATAGAAGTTTAATGGATAGGTGGTGATTCGTGCCCGGAGCAAAGACGATCATTCTCCGCCATGAGTTAAAATTGAATATGAGTTTTCACCTTCAAGATTTTATAACACTGATGTCTTCTTGCGATCATTAGAATTTTAATTTATAATGAAAACGGAGAGAGAAACTTGGAGCGAGGGTAAATGATCACCCCCTAAATAATGTTTCTTCAAAAACATGAAAAGCTTTTCCATCTATTCCAATAAAAAGAAATTACCAGAAGCCGCTAGTACAGGCCAATCAATGTCAGTTAGGGTAGTTGGTTGCTTATTCGATATTAAAAGCTATTTCAAAACTCATTCTTAATTTGCATGAAACAATCGCTACACCCTCTTTGAGAGCTCAAAATTCCCCTTCCCCTTCCAATAACCTGCGCCAAGTGTCCCATATTGAATAAGACCCTGGTCACAACTTAACCATTTGCCAAAAAAAAGTCTTTTGTGTATAAAACAACTCTAGAAACATAACTTTCTAATCCAATGACTGAGTAAAAAATTATTGTGTGTCAGACTTGATCTGCAGGCCACTGTTTTAGCTGCCCTATCATAGGATAAAACTTGAGTTAAGGGAAAGCAAATTATTGCAAGTATTGTTTATAAAGAATCATCATAACTGCTATCTGCATCTGGAATGACATTATTAGACGTATCAACAGCCATGTAACTCTTTGCACGTTTTAAGAACTGTCACATAACACAGTACCCCTTTTATGAGTGCTGTAAGATATAAGGATCCCTTTCAGTGCTTTAAATCCCGTGTTCAAACCACGCCCTTTGGGAGACGAAAACTTTAAATCTCTGTAAAGTATCAATAGCTTTGAAGTTCGTATCCAACTCTTTAGTAGCCACTACCCTTCCGCCGTTGACGGAGGACTACCTAAACACGCTGATGTGCCGTCTCGCTCCAGCTGAGCAAACCATTTGTGTCTGTAGGTTCTTCGCCTTTTGGATTTCCTTGACTTTAAACAAGCACAGCCTTTAATACGCTGTAGTCAAGGATTACTGAGCCTTGTATTCCTAACTTACCTTAAAAATTTATGACAATAAACTTACAGAAATCCTCTCCATACCGTAGATATTTGTACGCTATTGCGGAGATAGAGCCGCGGGAAAACACAAATGCCATTTCTTAGTGTATACAAACACTTTAGTTTTTGGTGTATTAAACAAAAACAAGTATAAGAGAGATTTAAACTCATCAGATCTGAAAGTTTGAAACCATGACCCTAACCCGTGATCCTCCTCCCCTTATATGTTGGTAAAACAAGTGTTTTATGGCCACCTAAAAGCCCTCCCTCTAAAATTTTATTAACTTTAAACGCCATTGCACCCCTAGTTCTGCATTTTGTCCCTTTTAAAGCTATAACTTTATTAACTTGTTTCTCCCCCTCTGTGTCCTGTAGTGTTTCAGTACAACAAGATACACATGATGTAAAGAGAAGATCGCCAATAGGAAGGCCTATTTTCATCAGTCTAAACCCTACGTTTGCTGGCTAATAACCTTTACAATGTTAGAGGATGAATATAGCTAAGAGGAGTAAGCTGCGAAGATTCAAAGTTGTTTACTGGTTGCAACTGTAGCAAGTACGAAGCTGAGGGGTGCAGAGGATGAAAGCTTAATAATGCTTAATGATGGACAAATATGTTAATACTTTGTCAGGTAGGATATTAAAAAGCATCAAAGTAATCATTTCAGGTATTTGGCAATGCTGTAATGACAATCCGTTGTTCAACCCTCCCTCATTCCCCGTATATGCTGGCATTGGGTACTAAGCGATGACTAGATAAAGATTGGACAAATTGATTTTACATATTGTGCATTTTAAACTCTCAACATAAAACTTTTCGATTTTCGTTATCAAGGATCAAGGAAACTACGCAAGAAAGGTACCAACTTATAGTCAGATGGAACTGCTGTCCTGGGTCGTCAACCCCCACGCAGAGTTCTGACCGAGGCGACTAATGGCCTCCCTAGATGTTGTAAGTCGCAGGAATTGGATACAAAATTCTTCATGATACTCTTCAACCACATAAGTTCAAGTCAGTCTAAAGCTAGAAGAATAAATTGTTACCACCACAACCCCATAATATGTCTCATGTTCTACACCCATTGTATCATTGACCCCCACCTTACAGATTACTCTTTTCGTTACATCTATCAGATAAACGCTGAAGCAGTAGTTTACCTTTACAGGAGATTTAATGACGTAATATGGAATCCTTAAAGAAGACCGATGTAAATCATATGGAATTGTCTTGATCCGTAGAAGTACAATATAAATAAGAGGAGAAATGTCTGTGTTGTATTCTTAAAGTCGAACAATTGGGGCTCCGCTGAGTCATCTTGTAAGACGCCATGATAAATTTAAATTTCACATTAAGATCTGGAACAATGTCATATGAACACTAACTGCTTGTTCTAATTGCCAAATTTAGGTTTGAATTTTATTTTAAGGTCATGGCCTGAAAACCGTTAGGGATATCATCATTACTTTTAAATTATGAGTAAATTAGTTAATGGAAGAGTGACCTACTTAATTATACTAAACAATAAATATCTTAAACTGTCGATTACGTCGACTTTTTTCTGCGTATGATGCAATTTTTACATCAGATACGAATTTTAAGGCGGTATAACATAATTCCTATATTTGAGAATTACGTCGTCTTGTAAATTGGTCAAGAGAGTAAAGATTATATTAACCTTAACACGCACATTACTTTGCCCCAAAGATGTCATTTCTAATAATTTTGTTGCACCAAAGATGTCATTACTAATAATGTTATTGCCCCAAAGATGTCATTACTAATAATTTTTGCAGCAATAGAATATGGGACAGACTTTTAAAATCTTCTGGGCAAAATTATGGTGTCTTGAATGCTGTAAACTGTGAATGTTGAATGAACGGGAAGCCCCTTTTGCTACTGGTGGCTCAATTGAACCAACTGCGTAACGGGGAAACTGCAATTGTAATAGATGATCAAAAAAACTAACTAATGGCTGAAGAAAAGTATGGTTTGTTTTGTGTTTTCTTGTGTTAGATAATGTTTAAATTTCTGCATTAAAGACAATCTGTTATCACATATTTGATTGAAAAATCATAATGTTTCGCTCAGAAATTTTCTCTTTTGGTAAAACTCTCGTATTTTCTCTTTCGTCTTGTTCTTTTTTCTCTTCTACTACATACGCGTAAGCCATATGATGATTAACTAGTCATCAAAAATGTTTTGAATCAATGTATGTAGTAGAGGATGTCAACTCCTTTCCTTCTTTCAGTTACCCTACATGATAATATTCTATTAGATAAAATCCTGTTCAGTTATTTTATACACGAATTAATAATGAGAGTAAGTAAATATTGGCGTTTATTCAACTGATTATGTGCTAATCACTATAGATTCTTCATCACTATTGTAGCTTCTTCAGACTTACGTTTCCATTTTGCAAATTTGACGATTTCTTTGTTGCAATAGTCCTTGTTATTGCTTGATGTAGTCGATAATGATCATGTTGATTTCTTAGAAAAATAGTTTTGAGATCCTTGATGCTCTCTACAAACAAAGTGTTTTCTTTATTACCTCAATCAGTCTCGTGACAACTTTTGATAAGACTTGATAAGACCATAACTATGAAGAGGCAGTTAAAGGACAAAAACGAAATGTAATGATCTACCTAAATGGAGACGGTAATTCCCCAAAGTTTCTGGAGTTATTCAACTCATAGAACAGTGAGACTGGAAGTAAAAAGCATTTAACAATGAAAAAATCTGATTACAAAAAACTTATTTGGGTTTTCTCGTTCAGTTTCGAATTTCGCTGATTCAACTCTTTTGGAAAAAAGGTAACAAAAGTTTAAATTGTCTTCGGATGTGATTAAAGAAAATTTCTAACGTAGGGTGACTACTTCTTATTAATGGTAGGAAAAGAAACGATATCTAAAGGACAGGTCATTGAGTGAGTTTTAAAAATAGGTCTTGCGTCATTCTTCTGTTGGTACGGGGTTTTTCCAAATGACTTCTATGAAGCGTTGGGCTAGGTGGAATTTTTTTCACAATGAAATCAATCTTGCTTGATTGCCTATCTGTTATCATGAAACCTAACCCTGCCAATACTTCCACTCGTGACTAATAAAGGCTAGTCAAGTTTCTGCATCATGAACATGCAAGAATGATTTAAGATTGCCTACAAAAAACGATCAACAAATAGAATCAACAAAAGTTTTAAGACTGTGTCTTTAAATCCCATGTGATGGGAAATATATTTTTGACGCAATTAATTCACTTGCAAAACTCATTTTAAGCATCAATATCCTCTATAGTGAGGGGCATTATCGGTAGCAAAAATTTAACAATTTTATACAAATCACATTGATTGCAAAGTGACGGTGACAGGTAGAACTTTGGACGAAGGAGCTCCACACAAACCTATTGAGATTTCATTACAGAAGTTTAGTTCCAAGTGAGGTCCCCACAGGTTTTACAACTCATACATCTGCTGTCAATGGCCTGTTGATGTAGATGAAATAACGTGATCCTCGGTGCACTAAACTACACAACATACCCTATCATTCCTAATCCCCTAGTGGCCTTCATCCTTGATAAGTGGGACTTAGTGCCACCAAAAATAATGCCTATTGATATAGGTTCGAAGGGGAAAGAACAAATTTGTATCTGATTGGTTCCAACAATCAGACAGAAAATTATTCTTTCCCCTTCGTTTCCACACCTATTGTTACGTACTTAGCACCATCCGACAACTCTTTCTACAGCTTTATCAAATCTATATCAAAACACGCTAATCGTGGGCAGGATGTATATCTTTTCTTTACACAGAGCATACCTAATTACAAAGATTTGCGTAATAGCATCCCTGTGAAGCACTGAGAAAAGTGCTTTTTTTGCAAGATATTTTGCCGGTAAAAGTAGCAGTAGATTAAAAGTAAACGACCGATTATTTATTATTTATAATTGAACATATCACTTAAGTAAGAGCCTCAGCTGAATGACGGTTGACGATTTCGGCAAGGACAGATGCCACATTTAGTAGCAATGTTTTTATTGTCGGATATACTCAACAAGCAGCTCATATCTGATAGCATGAATAATCGATAGAGGTCTACCTAAAAAACTTGAAATAAGAAACTGATACCCTGAAATAGACTGACATGTTCGGTGAATGATTTCAAAGCATTCTATTGTCTGGATTTTTTCTACCGAAAACGATTCGATAGCTGTTACCTTCTTCAGAGCCTTTTCTATCAAAGGGTGTACATAAATAGAAGGTCTTGCAACGTCAGGAGACCGTTAAGAGTCACACTAGTTACGCGGTTTTTTAAACGCCCACTTTTTTAGAATGCTCTGCAAATTCATGCCGTCATTCGTGAATAGATCGGCTCCCAAAGGTGATTTCCTGGCTCATGTAGGCGACTGAGAGTTGGCATTGGTTACAGACCCATTAGATACATATGCAGGGGGTGCAGCACTAACAGTACTTGAAACTTCGTCATTAAGGCAATAAGGTTGAATTGTTTCTCATAAATCTCCATATGTCATCAGAAATCGGCAGCGCTTGTCAATTATTGTACTATAAAGCTGTCTGTCTCACATACATATGTCAAGTAGGTTGTTCACCTTTGATATAAAGTGACTGCTTGTTTGGCTTTTTCCTGTGTACTGCAGTTTTTGAAAGAGGAGATTTTGTGACGGATTGTAGTTTCCGTTTTGCCAAAACGATAATTAAAGTCGGATTCTGCAAGTCAACTTATGAAACCCACACAGTCCCTCGGGTTATGCCATTAATATGGTGTAAGAGTGAGTTAAATTAGGAGACGTTGACAGGGAAAATTACGACTGCTATAAGTTTACTAAGAAACCAAATGAGTGAGTTTTGAGCAAATTATAACTTTTAGGACATTTTGATTGCAAATAGGATAATTGTAGCAAAACCAATACATTTTCTGTCATTCTCAATCTAATCATCGTATTTGAAACTTAGTGCCTAATGATGTATTTCGGGTGCATCTTTGGGTAAGGCATTATCTTAGCGACTAAAAAAGCAAGAAAACTCCGAGTGCAAAAATAGGTTACTCGTCAGCTGTTTTAATTGATATAAAATAAAGGAATAATTTTAAACATTTTCCTGTCATGGGTGTTTCTTTAAAAACAATCTTAAACACTGTTAACGCCTTATACAGTTTGCAATCGAAGTTGGTTTAGCTACTCAATGCTTTAAATCATCACAACGTAGACTTCTAACACCAAAATCGATCAACCATTAACTGTGTATTGATAAGAAGATTTTGTTTGCATTGCTACCATTTCGTCTGCAGTTACCAAAGAAATTGCCTAAGCTGCAGCATAAAAGCTGATACCACCAAAATGAGCTCATTGAGGGCGCGCCAAAAATGGGCACGATTAAAGCCCTACTAGTAAACTACATCATTTACTTCTTTCTTTCAAAGTGTAAAGTATGAACGTTTGCTATAATTTTTTGAGCCATGACCGGTTTTGACTTGAAAATTTAGTTTAGGAGTCATAACTACCTAAGGGTGTAACTCCTTTGAATTTCTCTTTTCTAGAGTTGTTTATTGCCAAAATAGACGAGCTCTATGCAGTGCAAAGTGTTGTGGTGGTCGTGTATCATAACTCAAATCAACAGAATATGAAACAAGAGTATCGTGTGTTGAACCTTTACGGTTTATAGCAGTTGATAGGATTCAGTTCTAGTCATATGTTTATAATGTTTACTTTCTCAAACAGTGCCAATATTTTGAATGTAGCTTGATCCTTAAAGTTAATAACTTAAAGATTATCAATCAAGTCTTTGTTGGCATGAAAATATTTTTGACGCCATTTTGTTGAAATCAAACTGGGTAAGAGCACCGAAGAAAGGGGAAGGCACGAGTGTTTAAACTGATCATGAATCAGTTTATAGTTTTATGAGGGTTACAGGGACACCTAAAATGTTAGGTTCCCTAAGCCAAAGTTTTCCGGCAGTCACTAATCTTGTCTTTGCTTGATAAAGAAGAACTTTCATTTTGTTTCAACAGCGAATAGGATCTGTATCAATTGGAAGTCAGTGACTCGCTATATTTTTACGACAGTCTGCTTGTCCTATGTCCTATGTCCTATGTCCTATGTCCTATCTCCTATGAGGGATCTTCATTGTTAAGGCGATCCTTATGGAAAGATGTCTTTGGAGTGGACCACGAGTAGGGCCCCAGGACGATGACTAGCAAAGAAGACTTCGTGCGAAAATTGTAGGGAATATTTGTAACGTCCTTCAGGCAGAAGCGCATTTAGGCCGTGCAGGGTCCAAGCGGGAAACAGCGATGATGACCAATATTTGATTATCTGACTTACGTATCTTCAAATATTTCACAGCCTGCAAAAATTAGGCCCCCCATTATTTGCAGCCTCCTTGTAAATTTGAAATTTAACAGGTCCCCCACTGGATAAGACAGACAAATAATTTTCGATCCCTTCAATACGGACCAAGACACTTCACAGTCTTTTCAACGTCTAGACTGCACTTGGTGACTGGTGGCCCTCAGTTTAGAAAGATTTGTGTAGACCTTCAGTACCAGAAAAGCAAGAGTAGCAAGAATAGCTCTTTTACGTTGCATTCTATTAGTGTTTTAGACTTCATCTTTATTATCGCTGCATAAATTGATGCAACTGTTCAGAATGTGCTTCAATGTGTGCAATATAGTTCACTCCCCCCCTTGTGTGTCCAGATAGCAGCAAGAGCAATGCCCTTCCATATAAAAAGGGCTAAGACAAAAAACTACACTGGAAGTGTACATCAAGACAGTATGAGGTGGCGGAGCGCCGCAGTAGTGCAAGAGTGCACTCATGCAAAACACGAGTCAACTCAGCTGTCACCATTTATTGTAAGTAAGTAGTCCACATATAAGACTGCTGCAAGTCATAGTCGATTAAACAACCAAAAAGGAGAATAGCTACATACGATGCTGACTATTCTTGCTTGCCTCCTAGAAGTCAACTCGTTAATCTCATCGAAATCGTACATGTCGAATCCAGCATTGACATCGAAAAGTTAGGAATGTAGCTGTCTAGCTCGTCTGCCATCCTCCTCCCAGATTTCCTTGCAGCATCCTGCTCTCGATAGATGTTTTTCAAAGTTAGTGAGACGGTGTTAATGGTCCTAACCACACATGAAATACCTTCCATTGACCTCTGAATGTTTAATGTTGTCAATAAAACACAAGCATGGTAAGCACTCTTAACTCTTGAATGACTTCTGATTACTTATTTTTCAGAAACTAGTTTATTACTCGTAGAAACAAGAAACCCAATTTAAAGATAAATATTCTGAGATACTTTTATTTGTTTAAGTTACTAGGCATATACCATAATGGTTCATGTGGTAAAAGTCAACGTCATATACCATAATCTATGTAAGCAACCTTAACTTTATCGAAATATCTTGCAGCGTGCCCTTAAAGATTAGTAGTATTTTATTCAGTGCCCAATACTCCATAGGAACACTGACCTCTAAAAAAGAGTGGGTCGAGCTTTCCATTTATTCCAACAGAGGAAAAGTGTGGCCTCGAATACTGGTCCTCAGAAGTTAAAGTAGCGCAGGAAGATCCTCCGTGTTAGGTAACATTGTTTATAAGGTTTGTTTGATGGGAACTAAAACGACTGACCTCGCTTTGAGACGGAAGGTGCTCCATCCAGTGTTACCCATCAGTTGATATTAAGATCATAGATGACTTTGCTAATAGGTATTCTGGAAACAGTAGATGAATAATATCTAAGGGCGTTAATGAGGATGGAGGCGGTTCTAAAAGCCCGCCAAAATTGGCATTATGCAACCCTTGAATAATCTCTTAAACGGCACATTGAAATTACAACCACACCCAACGATAGATAGATAGACACATTGGCACCCAGACACATAGGCACCCAGACATACGCAATTGGTAGGGTAAGGGTAAAGATTATAGAAAAATGGTTCACAATTTTTAGATATTACCTTGATGGAGTATAAAGTGTTGTACAGATGAAACCTACTGAAAAGATATATTTTTAAATGATACTCATTATTTAACTTTTTACCCTTTTATTATAATGACGTTCTGATCAGAGTTTCAACTGTGTAAAGACATAAGCAGTGTGAAAATGATAGATTTCGTGTAGTTTCTTGAAGGTTACTCAGATAATAAGCAAATTTCGCGAAAGAAGTCGTAATTTATTCTATCTTCGTGTTGATCTGTAAGCCAAGGAAGCACGAAGAATAGTTGATAATTACTCTCCAGCGATGCTTGCTGCCAGCAATTTCAGTGATAGTTTGCGCGGAAGATTGTTTATTATGACGCAACAGCACAAATCAGCTTTTAATGGCTAATCCCATAACAAAGCTTGTTCACTATCGAGAGAAGACCTACGTCATACTCCACACGACGTATTAGACGGAGAAATCATAAAGTCATAAATTTCCGGTAGACTCTTTAATCTCCTCTCACGACCTACAATTCGACCTCGACTTGGATACATCCCCAAGTTAACTAGAGGAAGTGCTCACTCAGTTCTTCAACATCAATATTTGAAGCATGCATCTACGTCAGTGAAGCAGATTCCATGTTTTATAAACTTGAAGAAGCTCAATCAACAGAACAATGTTTGCTAGACACTCCTTAAAAATCATAAGGGTCTGTCATTGTACTCAGCTTATACGAATAGGAATGATTTAGATGTTTGTCATTGTCAGTTATAGAATATCCATGGACGATTTACAAACTATTTCCAGGTCAAAAGAATATATTAGGGCGTTGTAACATTACATCCGATTTGACAAGAAAAACATCTTTACGACGAACAAACTTTATTGGAAACACAGATTCAATAGCATACAGTTATAGAATCTGCGTAGGAAATAACAAATCATTGGGCAGGCGCGTGCCTAAGGGCCCACGCTGATGGCATCCCAAACCACCTACGCGTGTTTGATATTAGAGTGCAACTGTATTGATGATTTTCTTCATTGAACTTAAGAGTTTCATACATTCGTGCACAAAGTAATTTTAGCGGAGGAATTTATCTGGCCCAGAAAAATGCTCACTATGCCAACAAGACGATCTGGAAGTAGGGATTATGGATGTTAGTTACAATTTGCATGGTACTAGAAGTTACAAAAAACTAAGGACTTGTATCCGAGAAAACCCATGTATGGAGCATCCTCGATTATACGATCGCCCTGAACTATATGCAGGGACATTTTGTTCCTCATGTAAATACATATAAAAGTGATTATGCAAAATCTCTCAGTTACACAGCACAAAGTTTACATGCATTTGTTTTAAAGTTGTAAATGAATAGGACTGATTTATAGAACTGAGCCGGTGCAAGAAAGCAAGCGCCATCCTGATGTTTGGAGGCTATTAACGGGATGAAGAGTCAACAAATGTACTTTAAGCAAAGAATTTTTTTTGTGTGGAACCAAATATTTACTAGGGCCCTTCAATAAAGAACAGTAAACAATATCTGGCCTCTTCTTTTGAATTATGAATCACAACTCGTTCATAGCATAACCTACATGGGAAACAAATAAGGTAATTGCGCTGAACCTCCTGTTAATCAAGCAGCATGAATTCAATGCAGGGATAGGTAGTTCAGATACGCCAAAAATTCGAAAAATCGAGGTTAAATGTTCACCTACTATTCTTTCTATAGATTGTATATCATTCTCCGACAGTTAGTTAGTGGAGTTTCATACACACAAATGGTAACATCAGTTCCAAAGGACAGCTAAAAACTCTGCAATTTGCGTTGAAAATTATTGTATGCCCTACCGTAAAAGTTTGTTGAATAGCAAAGAAAGAATGTTTAAGGAATATATCTAATGTAGGATAGCTTCGACAAAAAGTGAAGAAAATTTTACGTTTGCTAGTGTCTGAATGATATGGTTGAATTTAGATTGCTTAATTTTTCATGAGAGAAAATTGTGGTCTGCTTACCACCGCTTATGGCGTTAGGTTAATCGGGGATTCAGTAAATCATTAAAACGTTAGTACATCAAGGGGATGGTTAAGGGGTCTTATTTGTTTCTGTGTTTATTTTTAATGGTTAAATAATGTGAGTCCTAAGGCAAAAATTAGTGGCGTGGAATAGGTGGAAGCATTCAGAGTGACTTTTTTTAAAACCATAATCGTATAAATGCAACGGAACTATTTACTGAAAATGACATTGCAAAATGACAAAAACGATGACACAAGAACGTCCAAACAAAATTATACCAAGATCACTTTTTACTTCTATATTTAAATGCTACATCAAATACAGGAAATGTCTGACTGGGAAAAACTTTAGAAGATAAAACGTTTCTACGATTACTTGAAATACGGAATACCCTACATTACTAAGTTCTCCCTCCAAAGTGGCCCACCATCACCAAACCAAAAAAACTAACATTTTCTATGAAATCCTAAAGGCTAGTAAATTTATTTGTGAGGGGTGCAAGTAACTGGACCCCACCAGTTTAATCTGGAGTAGAATTTTGAGCAAGTGACCAAACCTGGCATCGGATCATATTAGATCATTTGCGAATACTGGGTCATGCTGCCTTTACCTGAGAAATACGTGAAGGGCAGGGGCGACATTGATCTGTTTAGCCTGTTTCATAATTATAAACAAAGTAGATCTGTCAGACGATTGAACAATTAATCAATTCTATGTCGACATTGAAGAGAAAATCTATTATTATTCTAAAAGACATGGCTGCAGTCATACATACAGACAATTTGCCTGGGAAGAAAGTCAGAAATGCATGAATATGTCTTGACAGCAGGAAATGGGGATCAGACTTTCTTCAAAGTCCCAGAAAGTCATAATGCACTGTATGAATGGATATCCTTAGCTTATCAATAGGTCCTTACTCTCTCTTGAATTCAGAATTAATTCTAGAATAAGTCAGCTATACGTAATTTAAATTGTCGATTAACTTCGTAATTTGTTAATCACCGGTAATACCTAGGTTCATTGGTGGCGTTCTACTCTTCAGGTTGGAAATCATCCCAAAGCAGCAGCATCATCAACAATGCAGATTAACATAAAATGTAAAGCTGTCATGTAAAGAAAAAGCATACCAATTAGCGGTCGACCGACACGTTTCAACTATTATTTTTAAAATATGTAAATAAATCTATTTACGAGGAAAGAAACAGGAAATTAGTAGTTTAGCCTTTGTGTTGTAAGGATTAAATCAGCTGCATGAATAGCTGATGTACGAATCTCGACAAGGGCCATTGTTCACGCCAGGTAGGAGATCCAGTCTTCAGGAAAGGTGCCAATGGTCTTAAAGACACCGTATGCCGTTCGTGCTAATCTTAAACTCACGATGGGACCACATACCAACTTTTTTGATAGTGCTTTCCTGTTACTTGAATACAGAGGTAACGATCCATTTATAAATTATAGAGAGTAATCATTTGATCTTGTAAATAGGATAATCATGTGTATGATTGCTTGAGATCTGCAATCTGCACGCAGGAGGTTTCATGTGCCATGGGGAAAGGGATGTATATACTGTCCCATAGAGCCTATTAATCAGAAAAGAATTGTCAGTTAAAGAAAACAATCCAAAAACATGACTGCGATGTTAGAGGAGAAACGTTTTTAGGAGCGAGCGTTCTACTACTTTTATACATTATGACATTATTCTATCGCGATTTCAACAACATTTAGAAAAAGGCACACAAAACCAATACGGATCTAACAAACAGCTTATTATCTATCTTAGCTTCTGGTACTCTCCTGCAACCCTTGGAAATATGTTTGTCTTTGTGTCTTTTCAAGTAAATCGTTGCTAAGCTAACTCAACGCAGACATCTTTGTCTGATATTATGAGATCTTAGCTACTCTATATAGTTCACATTGCTTGATAAGATTTTCTTTCCTTGCCGCCCTTCATCCTTCCCCAGGTAATGCCAATTACCCATTTTACAACTAGGTTCGCAGTAGGGGTCTGCAGATTGATTGCCCATGATGGGTTCGAACCATCAGCCCTCTGCTTGCTAAACCAGCTCTCTACCGGCTGAACTAACTCGCCTCGAAGCAAATCTACTAGTTAGAAATCCCAATAGGAACTTTTCGCTTCTTTGCTAGCAAATGACTTCTTTGTAGAGGCTTCCAGTTTGAAGCCCGGATAACTTAAATCAGCCATAAATCCAAAATTGGCCCCTGACTATGGATCAAATTTATCATCTTCTATAATTTATTTTTTCGGTATTTCTCTATTATAACTATAATAAACCGTCTATACCAACACAGCGTATCAACTGGATCACACATATATTTCACAAGTGTTATTTTCTAAAATTAATCTTTATGTAATCGTGAACTCAAGGTTTGCAATGAAATGAGTACATACGATATGTATACATTGCTTCCCTGTACACGAAACATTTACGTGCAAAAATTGTATTAGATTTGTATCGCTATTGTTGATTGTTGAGTTGTAGTGATTTACAAATAAAGATGGATGACAGCGTTGATACAATCTCATAACCTGACGTGAGAAATAGGTACCCAGTAGACTGATCCCTTTTCCAAGATTTGACAAAAAAGGTTGTAAGAAAAGGACAGAGCAAATCAGAGAACTTTAATCACTGGATGTTGAATAAGACAAACAACCGTTGTTAAGGTTGTACTGTGCTCAGATCAACCAACGATCAGTGGTGCACTTTGTTAAGATTAACAGTAACCAATTTGGTAGCCAGTCAACAGGTCAGAAAACCATATCATTGTATTATCTGGTGGGTTAAACGTTTATAAAACTAATGATGCAAGGCACTACCATGTCCCCCCAAGCGTGACACCTCACAATTTGTTCAGAACTGTGCTGTGCACATACGTTCTATTTCATTTGGTTTGTTTGGATATCAGTGTCGCCGGAGGAACCCCTGCTTTGAATTTAATAGATTCACTTTGCTGGACAAATACCTCTTTGGAAACGAGGGAATCGTTCTTTACATAATGACACGGACATTGCAGGACATGATGTTCGTTAAGCCATGAGATTGACCAATACTTATATAAGCACAGGTAGATAGATACAATGGACAGTAGGTGGTAAGGTATGACGATGTTAAAGAAATAAAACAGACAACACTTGTCCTGGGAAGCGCTTGTTGCAATCCCAGATGAGCTCTGCAAGAAACCATCATTATGTGATGCACAGTAAAAATCTCATAGGTACAAGTCAGTATCATTCAAACTGATTTTCGAGAACTACCTACACCGAAATCACAAAAAAATACAATAACATTTTATACCTACTTCTGTGTCATGACTGTACGTGTTGGAGTTTCACCCAGGGTTGGAGAAATTCTTTAGTTTTCTATGAATCTCATGGTGTCAGTGGACAACAAATCTAGTGTTTTAAAGTTGACCAGAAATAAATTAATTTTAAACAAATCTCTCTAGATATTATCTATTATGCTCGGTAGGAGGAAAGAAACGCCCCCCCGAGAAGATATTTTTATCAGCTTGAAATCAAGTCTGCAATGTGATGTGGCATGTGCTCCAAAAGATTTTACTAACTGCAATGAAGACCAGTCAATAGTTTTCCTGGTGTAACATGATGTACTACAGATACAGAGGAACGTACAACGATATAAAGTTTGACACCTTGGTACTTGAGAAGTCGGAGTCTTATAAGATTTGTAGGTTGATAATGGTCATTTTGGCATGCATACCACAGTTACAGTTATAGTTATTTCGAAAACGCAGCCAAAATAGCCATGGAGAAATCGAGAAGTTCTTAATCCTATTCCGAAGAGGCGATATTGCCGGCCACCCCTACTCCCTCCCCTTAGATGTCTGAGCTTTAAAATGTTACTATTCATACTCATTATTTGTAATATGATACTTACGGTGAATGTGGTACGTTTCATTTCGATTGTGAAGTACACCAGAACCTCTCACGATGCTTTCCCAAAGAGCGTCAGGCCTGAAGCTAACAAGACCACGTCCACCCCCACCTCGCCTCTTATCTACGGGCCTGAAGATCGTGGTCGAAAACTGAACAAAGCATGACTTTATACAGCTATATTCTGGGTCAATTGGTCCATTTAATAACAAATCGTCGAAAATAGTAGGCCTACATATAACACTGCTATTACCTTGTAGGCCTTTGTAATTTACTGTATCGAATAAATGTGAATAAATGACCGATAACCATGGTGCAAAAAAAACCCCACTTAGTAAACTTACGCACTTTTAATCTACATTTTGCGAAGTTACTTTAGGCCATAAGCAGGCAAATACTGTTAAAAGAAGCTTGCTTGAGGCAGCCTAAGAAAGAAAGTTCAACAGTAGGGAATTCTTAAATAATTTTTCACTTTTCATGTAGATTTATCGTTCTCTAAAGATACTCGTAGTTCAGTTATGTATTGGTAAGATGTCAGTCTAAGACAATTTATTTTTCATATCAGTGGTCACTTCTCTGTATGTATAGGATTACCGTTTAGCATTGATATTCGGAGAATAGATCAAAGTTCTTTACTTTCATCACCTTAAAGTTTAAATTTTAGTTTACATTTTCGGTTAACCATTTAGTTCCACACACACTGATTGGTCAAAACAACACCAGTGTAGCAGTCAGACCTCCAATTAGCTACTTTCTAACCACAGTTTGGTATAAGTATTACTGATTTCTTCTTAATCTCAGTTCTTATGATTTTGTACTCTGAGGAGTGTCAGACAAAAAATGCGCTTCTAGACTAAAATGTTTTGGCTGTTTCGTGAGTTTTATTGTTTTGTACCACCAACAAACTATTTTGTTACTTTCTGATATTCCATTCATATAAAAATAGCATAGGTCTAGATGCAGAAGATCGAAAAACGCTTTATTATGCAAATAATCATATACATCCCTCCAGAAGTAAGATCAGAAGTAAAAGTTGTTAGGTGAAAGGAATCCAAACGTTATGTCATACAGTTGAACGTAAGCTTCATTGTTAATTTGAGGCGGAGACAGAGTATTCAAAAATTCACTTACAAAATACACAATCACGTCAAAAATACACAATCAGGTGAACGTTTATTGAAACTAGCAGGGACAACGCCTTGGTATGAAAAGTGGGAGAAAGAAAAAATGTTAAATTCTCCGCCTGGCAGTTACATTAAAATCTAAAACTAACCAAATCAGCAAACAATGTTTTATACAATCAAACTTGGTTTGTAGTAACGATATCGGTACGCTCACTTTTACTGAAAGAAATTTTAGCGTTCAGTCACAAAATGGCAAAATAAAGGTAGCGTGGCCTTTCGATGCTTCCCATGGTGCCTCGGATAATGTAGACCTAACACTACACCCTCAAATCAAAATCTCTTGGATCGAGCAGATGTTCAGAACTCTTTTCTAATATACGTATTTACTGACTGCTTTACTAATCTACTCGCACTTTCGGTCAACCACTGTCGAATATTGTTTGCAATCAGCAATTAGCAATTAATTAATAACTGCACAGTGGGCCAACGTACCACTACTGTTGTGCCTGGACATGATATTGTAGCTTTGTCTCTAATATGTTATCTGGGTAACATTGGTAGAAATGTATCGTACAACAAAAATGGTCATCGTTAATATATTTTAGCATAATATTAATTATACTCTAAATTAGTAAAGGTCTTATTTTTGTAGATTCTGATCACATCCTCTACAACGCATGTAAATAAGGGTTCTGAAACATAGGCCTACTAGCTCAAGTCTGATGATAGCTGTAAAATCTCAAAACGTCCATGGAGAAACCTACAGGCGCACTAAATATCGGCTCCCTTATTCTCCCTTACCGAAATACTTTAGAACCTAAACCGATGCTTTATACACTTGAAATTCTTAAGTGACGATTCCTGGATTCCACAAACATTACTCGTATCATTATCACGTTTTTCAGTGTGAACAGATCACTTTTAATATGAAGCTTGTATGTGTGTTGTTCTTTGTACGAATCCCGCTGATTATAAATTCTTCTGACCAGTATATCAGGAAAGGAAGGCGGATCTCGTGTTTCGCCTGGAGTGAACAACGGTTTTACAACACGAGATGATTTAAGCACAGACTTAGTTTTCAGATTAAAAGTCCTTAGCGTACATAGAGGCTATATCATTGAAAATGATCTGCTGTCATCGAGCTTTCAAAGAGCAGATCAATTCTTGATGCACTTTTTATTATTAACATGTTCCATTGATGAGTACCCCCTAGTTTATCATTTGGTTGCACCTCTTAAGTAGACCGCTTGAAAGCCGCTACGCATGACCACTTTACCCCAAAGGGGAGTTCACTGCTATTGACTGAGAATATAAATACGATCAAGCACTGTGAAAATGCAAAGTAAACTTGCATCTTCAGAACGAAGCAAAGTTCATAGCAGTCAGAGACTTTATGAGTCTGCCGGATACTCAGTCATTGTGGATCGATTGTTGATAACCGTGGATTGCGATCATGAAGTTTTTTGAAATTGCAGTGATTTCTTGTACCCTCGCAATAGTTTTTCGATCTGCTTTCTGCAAACCGTATGTGCCTAGTTTTCGATTGTATCATCATGCCTTCGATATCTTTTCTCACAATGGGAACTCTGAAAACTTCGATAATACGCCAACTGCTAGGATTATAGACTCAAACAGACGTGATCAGAGAAGGAATCCTTCGCAAACTTTTGACAATGCTAAGAAATCTTCGGATATTTCTTCACTAAGATCAGGTGGATCTAAGCTTATGACAGTTGAAGAAAATCAAGGTAAACTTAAAGACGTCGAACTTCCTCAGAAGAGTGTATGGGGAAGGCATCGAACAGCGAAGACCGCGACTCTAACAGATGATGGACATCTAGTGATAACTTTCGATAATACAGACGAGGATACAAAACCTGATGGAAATAGGAGGATAGTCGTCTTAAAAGCGGAGAAGAAGCCTCCTGTTAAAGCCAAGCCACGAAAAAAACCAGGGGTGTTTGGCTTGTGGGGTCGATAAGGCGCCCAATATTGACATACCCCTTCAACCACAAGAAGAGGAACTTTGTCGGACAACTAGAATGGAATACGAGCATCGAAGTGCTTGGATTTCGGTATTCACCAAATATGTTCCAAAGTGGCGTTTTTTGGAAACGAATTGCTGACCAGGGCGTGATCCAACGGACGACGTAAAACGTAGTGCAAGGAGTGCACCGGCTTCAAGTTGACTCATATTATGGGAAACCGTAGTTGCTTATATTGATTTTTTTCTCTGCAAAGCGCGGATTGAGGCAATGTCAAACGAACGAAAACAGGATTTGTAACCAGGATGTTTTGCTCTGGACGGAGAAGCACTACGGGGATTGCAAGTCAACACGAATTGGGGCTGCGATTGTTTGACACTTCCATCAGCCACAATGACGCTCAACAGAGAAAGTCAACATCAGCTGTACAAGGTAAATTGTTATTGTGCTACGCCAGACGACCTCTCAAGGCAAATTTGCTGCATCATCGGCCTCGCACGAGTGCCTTACTTCGACTCGTGGGCTGTACGAAACAGTGCTTGTGTTACCTAAAGCTTTTGCCGGTACCCAAGAAAGATGCTGTGTGCGGCGAATTCATTCACTATAAAACTGCTTTGATTTCAGACTCTCAAAATAGTAATGTTTCAATCTTGGACTGAGACGTCGGTGTTTAACTCTTTTTTCTATACCGGCATTTAACTTATTGCGTCAATAATGTCTCGACAGTTTATTTTTTAACAAGTATGGTAAGGGATTCTTTAAGTATGTAATGAATCATTAACTGTCGTCACTACACACTAATTGTTGCTGCAAATAGCTACACTTCGGCATTGTTCTATTGACACGGGCTTATAATTTAACTGTTTACCGCCATCATTTTGACCAAAGTTAATAGTTAAGGGGTTGAAACATCCGCAGTTGGGCCTCTTTAATGAAATGTTGAAGTAAAGATAAAGGGCACTTCTTACTTTGATGCTGTAAAATTGGTCCTGATTATTCCTATGACTGTCGCAATGGACATCATTGCATGTTGTTTCCTTTTATCATTTATAGTCGCTTAGTCAGAAAACGACAACCAAATTCCAGATTAAAGGAAGATCGAACACAAGTAATAGCTATTAGCCGAGCTTCACTGTATGTACTAGACCTAGTGTGCATGATATTTAAACTAGGACTTAGGGAAATGTAAATATGTGTATATCTTTGACAACAGTTTTTAATTGTTTTATCCTTTGAGAAAACGATTTTAAATTTGAGATTTACCTGGTTTTCCCTTCATTACAGTATTGATGTAATATCATCGCTAACGTAACGTCCACATTCCAGAAAACAGACTCCTTTGACCGTAGATTCATCCAGGCCAAGTTGACACCCATCAAAACCTGGAGTCTAAGGTCGCTGGATATTTGGTAGATAAAAAGTCTCAAAAAGAAATTGAGAATTCTAAGACAATTTAATACTGGCATGCCCATACACGTTGTTTTCACTTCAAAGTAGAAATTGAATTGAAGGCGTCATGTTTTCTTTTATTTTTGCGTGTTCAGAACACTTCTGATTGCTAAGCTGTCATTATTCCATGATTTATCGTTTAATTGGCAAATGATGATATGGCACCTTCTATTTCTTCCTATGTGATCTAACCTGTAAGTATGTAGACAGTAAATATACATTTAAATAGTAATATATCGCTTGTAACAGTCTGTAAGGCCGCAAAGCATGTAGCTAGAGAAAGAATAAATATGAGTGAGGCAATTATTGCCCTGGCATTAGGTGATTATCCAGTGTGCTAAGCAGAGCTGTGGCTCACACGCCTGAAGGCGAAGATACAGCCTTTTGTCGACTCGACGTATGTAAATATATTTTGACGGAAAATTGTAAACTGAGATGCCCTGTAGAAAAAGTACATAGTTATTGTTAGGCGGAGAAGAAAAATAGCAGAAACTTTATTTCAAACGTATTTGTCTTGTTTCTCGACTTTTTGCTCATAGACGGCTTTTATTTGCAAATTTCCCACCACGTGGAGGTAGCTTACCGACGTGGGATACTTTGGAATCAAACAGTCGACGCCGTGCGCTAAGTAATTATCCTTTATGGTACAAGGATCTCGATTCAACTCTTAAATGCGTAGGCGCTTGATGAATTACTCCGCTCCGGATAAAAAGAACGATGTAAGAATGTTATGTATGTACGCTACGGGACGGGATCTCAGTAACTGATTTCCTTGAACAAACGTGCAGCTTCAGGAAAATCTATGCTGTCAGGCGCGGCAAGGAAGGCGTATCACATAAACATTGCCTTGAAATGTTCAGCAGCCTATTCACAGCCATCGTTTCATATTTGACATACCTTTTACGACCTTTCATCCAAATCCTTTGTTTTTAACTCTCGTGTTCTTTTGCTCACTGTAATGTGTGTATTGATAAGGAATATGATGAGTTTATCTGTCTTATAGACGTATTATTGTAAAATATCTACGTTCAAAAAGTGAGGTTCGTAATGCAGAAGTTTGTTCAAAGACAGCCAGCCATCGACTTTCTTCGTACACTTCAATACCAGTTATAATACGTATTTGTACGTTCGTTATTCTCCCCTACGAATACTACATGGCATTGATGGTAGATATTTGTCATGTCTTGAGTCGTATTCCTTTTCGGAGCTTCTTCGGGCTGAGGATGGGAGAAGTCTCTCTCTAAACGTAGCTCCGAAAAAGACGTCTGACCAGTATACCTGTGACTGTGCAACACCTCTTCATGACCCTGAAAGCTATCTCCTTGAGTTATGTAACGACATTGTGATGCTATAGCTCTATTCTTGCCGGAGAGAATGGTCGCCACTTTCCTTTGCTCATTTTTCAAGTGATAGTATAAATTGCCAAAGGATGTATTATATGCTTGTCTGACAAAAAGGATATGTAGTTAATCAGCTTAGTTTAATCAACAAGAAATTATCAGAAATAAACATTTTTGTGAGATACTAGGGAAACACAATATGAAGCTAATGTGACAAATGGAGAAGTACAATATATCATCATCAGGGCTGTTAAGCTAATGGATCAAATGCGCCGCGAATACGCGAATTTTCTATCTTTTTTTGTATCTGTTCAGAACTTGATTACCTTAACAGAATTAATTGAAATCTTTTATTCTCATTACTTTCACAAAGTTGTAAGCTAAGGAAGTAAAAAAGAGCACTCACAGATAAGAAGCGTGAAAATTTTAAAATCCTGCGAAAATCTTTATGAAAGTTTAATTTGATCTTTTCTCTGTTAAAACTACAATAAATTATAGCACTTTGGAGTTTTTCATTTTTATTTCGAAGCGGAAATGGTTTTCTCACAGTCTTGATAGCAACAGCGATTATATTGTGCGCCTTTAACGTAGATTTCCAGTGCGAGTGGCTTTGCTTCTACAAGGAACTAGAAACCTAGACTTGCAAACTCTGTCTTTGGGACCTAGCACTTTTATCTCCAAACTTAAGCAATTAAGGGGAATATAGATTAAACTTTCACAGTTCGTCACAATTATCAATTACTTTAATCGTCCTTTGGCAAATCGATATCCTTTTGGGAACCCTTTTGCAATAAACAGCTGGTTTGAAGGACCCTTTCCATCCAGTATCAAAGAGAACCTGTTGCTATGCTTCTTCAAATGTTCTCTTCCATGCAAAGAGTACAAGTGGATAGATACGCATCGGTTTTTTTTATAGATCCAACACTACTCATCAATAATAAAGTTGTTTCATTTTACCTGCTGTCAAACACAAAATATCCGTAAACTCCGTAAACTCGTAAAGAATCCATTTTGCAAACATGAACAGATTGATAGCGTATGTAAATTATTGCTACCTAATTTCATTCTATTCAAATACCTTTGCATTAAAGATCATATATTTTTACCTATAATGGTAAGAAGTGAAAATTTTAAATGCTCTTATCGGCATAATTACTAAGAGTGTTAATTCGCCCATTTTCGTTGCCATATGGAAACAAGCAGATCATACGATTGAAACCATACTAATTCTGTGGCTTGAGGTATGCGCCTGTAACTCATAACAGCGCTTCAAGATTCAAACATTGCAAAATTTGAACTGCATTCCCTGGTATTATACTATTTCTATCATTCTCATGATTCTTTGGGAAAGTATTTAAGTCGATTAGAAATATCGCAAATCAATGATAAACAAGATTAATATTGTTGGCTAATTATAGACTATAATTAGCCTGCAATATTACTTTTCTGTATTTTTCTCATTAGTATCAATTTCTTTCATTAATTTTCCGCAGTAAACTAGCAGGAATGGTGGAGTCAGAGTTCTGTTTCTTTGAAAAAATGAAAGGAATCAAGGCAATTATGTTCAACTCTTCAGGAAATGGAGTCAGAGTTGGAGTCAGTGGTTAAGTGGACAGAATCAACAGCCCTGGGGTAAGAACCAATAATTTGTGCTTTTAAGAGTTCATTTTAGTTTGTTCCTCTGATGACAAACTTTCCAATAGTGATACAAAAATGTTTTAAGATTTTTGTTTTACTTACTGTATTAATAAAAGAGTCAACTCGTTGTTACGTATTTCTATATTTTCATATAGTTTATAAATAGAAAGGTTTTCCATTTATAAATAGAAAGAAATAAAATATTAAATGAAAAAATCAGTCCATCTTTAAATGAAATTAAATTAAAAAAAAGTTTTATTCAACTGAAAGCAAGCAGCAACATTAAAGCTTAAAATGAACAGAAAATTATTACGTACATGAGGAGGGGAGGGGGGTTGCATTGTTCTAATTAAACGACCCTTGTTTCATGAGTCGTTTTTAAAGAATTGAGAAAAATTTAAACTTCAGAGTAAAGAGCGAGGCGTTGAAGAGGGGGCATCCAAGCTTATAAACGTAATAATTTCTCTTCATTTTAAATTTTAATGTTGCTCCTTACCCGGCCCACCAAAAAAAGTATGCATACTTCCAAATAAGAAATACTATACGGAAACAATGGGCAAATTTTACAACTTAATGACATTTGCCCGTGGGCTGTGGTAGGGGGCTTGTTATCTCCAAATAGAGGGTTATTGGGCCTTTCAGCTAAGCTGAACCAAATAGCTATCTCAAAATTTCGATCCGATGATTTTGGGAAAAAATCGCTTGAACCCTCTCCCAATGTTCTAGGTCCACTGGGTAGTCGCAATTACCCCTGGGGAAAATAAACGAATAGGTATGGCCTAAAGAACAATTTAGAAAAAGAAAAAGAGTTAAAAAAGAAGGAAAAGA
>JAAAKL020001442.1:0-30959 GCA_010016065.2 Carybdea cf. marsupialis auct. non (Linnaeus, 1758) | reverse complement strand
AACAGTCGCTTTTCATTACAATAATCTTAAAACTTCCCTAATATATGTGTTTTTCTCAAAAAAAGTTTTCAGGTAAATTTAGTCTTACACCCCCCCTGCAGACATGCCACCGCGACGCCTCTTCCTACGTCTCCTTCCTAACACAACAAAAAAAGTTGACTTCCAAGACTTAATTTCGTAAATAAGACTGTCTTAATTGAAGATGATGCAACAGCAGAAAGGTTTGCGTTTAGAGTGGAGGCAGGGGAGGGGCGAGTGGGAGCTCAATTTGCGAGTGTCAGCAATAGATTGATGTCAGTTTTCCTTACAAAGCGAGAGCGGATTTATGTAAAAAAATAAAGGAGAGAACGAGAGAAGTAATTGATTAACGTATATTATGAAAGTATGTGAAATGAGGGGTAGATCAAAGAACTATAGGGGAACATTATTCCGTTAGTTGCCCATTTGAGCCATATCTTGTGTTAAGGCTTTCAACTCCAAAAGGCACAACAATGGAGCAAAAGCAAAAAGGATTCAACGCGTCCGTAAATAGAATGCAAAAGATAGGAAAAACAACTTATAGAGAACTATAAAGAACTTCTAGTACCGACGCATACGAAATTTCTTTCGTTGCAGATACAGATGCATACGAAATTTCTTTCTTTCGATGGAAACGTGACGTCCTGTTATTGCAGCATATCTAACTGGCGATGGAAAGGGTTAGTGTACTGAAGAATATGGATTGAAAACCTTTGACAAAACAAAATCCAGCAGAAACTATTAAATATTGTTTTGATAGAATATGAAAACTAGGGAATAGTTTTTTTGATTCCTTCCTAATTTTAGTTTTTTAGCTTATGTAAATACCCCAGCTTGACGTAAGTCCGAATGAGAGGATAATAAGCGACAACATTCTATTTGGACAAGCCCGGTAAAAAATAAGTCTCTAGCCATGGTACTGAGGAGGGACTTTACCACTCGCCATAAAGATTGCTAAGTCCCAAGTTAGCGCTACTAAGTTGTACTATCGACTATGGAAGAACAAGGACGTAAGACCTATTGAAATTAATTGTCGGAACCAATAGGAGTGGAAATAATAAACTTGCAAATCTATGTTAAACATGACAGAAAGAGATCCGAGGAATGACAAATGGCAAGAGGAGGAAGAAGAAAGAGGGCGACCTACCGTTGCCTTGCATTCGTGAGTACTGTAAAGAGCGCCCTTCTCGACTTGCGTCAACTCTCGGGTAACTAACTGGCAGCACATGCAGATGATTCGTAAGAATAAATCATAGAAATACTTTCATTCACAATCCATTCAACTGAGATCTAATAGGGGTCATTCAAAAAGTACGTAATGGTGGGGGGTTAGGGAAGTGTCCTCCATTTTCGTGACAAGCCGTTACGAAAATTCACAGGGGTGGGGGTGTCAAGATGACTTTGCTACGTAACGCCAAAAAAAAACAAACCTAAATATTTCTGTTCCTTTAAAAGATGACGAATGCCTCGTGTTCCGTATGCAGTAGATAGCGTGATACGGTATCCTAAAATAACATCTCTATCCCGTACATTTTCTCTCAGGAATTAATAACCCACTTTAAAACCACCCTTATGCCCCATCAAGCAACAAGGAGACATCAAAAGGGAATAGCGTACGATTATTCCTGTCCATTTTTGAAACAAGTTGTGATAAATATAACGGAGATGTTCATCTTGTGGCTTGTATTTTGGGGCCACCAAAGAGAAAACACTTCACATGGCTAGTTGCAGAGTCACCGAAGTACGCACTGGAAGCGAAACAGAACGTGTGCGATCACAGGTAATTGCTACCCGTCGACAACGGGAGCTCCTGTGCGAGTTGGTGTCTATAGACGACGTCGACCTGGAAAGTTTTGATCTTGAAAACGTGGCTGAGGTTCGTAATTGATATTGGTACGCCAGTTTTCGATACTGGTGAAGTTGCTTCAATCTGCTGGGATGAAACTGGGGACTGAATATATTACAATTGTCTTAAACAGTCTTTTTGAGTTATCATCTCCATCATCCATTGTGTTGTTCTATCTACGCGGTCTTTATAAATACGTTGTCATCTTTGGGGGCGGGGGCGACCCCCTGCTATTCGTAATTGCCTATTAAGAGTAGGCGTATCAACGCGTCTGAATCGCGTGATCATTACATCATGATGAAGTCTTGATTAGTTTTGCATTTATGACATAATATTTAAATTCAGTAACTTGTATATAAAGTTGTGATTTCTGTATGTAATTAAGAGATCTATAGCAGTTAATGCCAGATTTGTATAGTTGACCTGCTCCCATATCCTCATGTGTCTATGTTAGTCTCATCTCTCTGAAGTTTTACTTATCTATTATTCGGAATCTCGGCTGTCTTTAGAACATACGCAATTCATTGATTTCATGGCTACAGTTCTTTAATGCCTGTGAAACTTTGAGCTTAGAGCCTTATAAAACAAAATTGATATTCCTTGCAGGAAAGAATTTCATTAACAGGCAGAGTTTAACCTTCCACGTTTACACTCTTACGTCGTTTTTCCCCCTAAGTTTAAAATATTGTTGAAGTAATCATGCAGGTGCAGACCTCCGTTCGAGGCCCTGTGATTAGTCCTAAAAGGCAAATTTGAGTTTCTCCCTCTGTTTGTGTACAGCAGCGGTTACCACTGTCAGTAACGTCAGCCTTAAAGTTATCGGAAATATCTAAGAGGGCGCTGTAAGAATAGAGCCTACATGGTGATACGGTTCGAAAAAAGAAGAGGGGAGATAAACTTACGATCCTCTTTTTAAACATATAACATCCAAAGAAATTTTGGAGGCACAAAAGAATAAAACTGCACGAAACAGCAAAAATATTTGAGAACTGAAAGGCTTTTTTCGTCCGACACTCCTCTGAATGCAAAATCGTCAAAACATTAAATTGAGAAGAAAATCAATAGAGAGCAAGAAAACCGTTTCTTTGTAGACAAAAACAATTTGTCATTTCATCGGGCATTTTCGATTAACCATTCAGATCCGCAGACACTGATTGGTCAAAACAACACCAATCTGGCAATCAGATTTCTGATTGGCTACTTTTAAAACACAGTTTGGTTAAATTCACTTGGCTACTATGTTCACAATCAAACCTATAACCTTTTGGAAACGCCCAATTTCGAGCTTACCAAGTTTAATCACTGGAAAGGTGAAACTGTGAGAAAATAAATCTTACTGATCTTAAAACTATGCGAAGTTGCGGATTCATCATAGATATAAGGAAAAGACACAATTTTGAGCTAGATCGCAGGCAAAATAAAAGTTATCACGCTTCGAAATTGGCACGCACAGTTAAGCCCACCTCCCCTTACCTAATTGGGTAACATGAGCATAAAGTGCATTCATGCTAGCTCTTCCTTGTTAAGCCGCGGACAAAGCAATGAATATAACCTGAAATGCGTACCGCAGTTAAATTAGTGCAATTCAGATCAAGCGTGCTTTGAAAACAAGTCATATCAACTTAAGTCCTTTACGCATGCGTGGAACGAAAATTAGCCACAAGGTCTTGCACTTTGTCAGGACAGCTTAAGTCCACACTGCGGACTGGAAATGTAGATGACGAAAAAAACGAAGCCGATGTAAAGTATCTGCCATGTGTGATTTCAAGTAATTAGCTTTTTACTTGGTGAGAAACTGGAAGAAATTTCTTTAAGTTCGTCCAAAAACTTAAAATTCAAGTTGTCCGAGAGCACTCACAATATTTAATCGCCAGGGTGATGGAGTGGAAAATTGAGAAAATTAAATGCTTCTTTCAGATCCTGCATAGCAGTACACAGTTTTCTACGACCACACAGTTGGTGACCGTGAAAAGCAGCTTGTACAGAAATATCGGGAAGGTCTGCTCGAGGAACATAAAATCTCAAAAAATTTAAGGTTATCTGTTCCTTGTCCTATGCGAAAATTTGTCATCTCGACAAGTTTTCAAGAACCCCATATGTGACTGGAGACGGTAGCATGCCTCTCCTAAGTCATGTGTTGACAATTACTCACGGCACGCTTTTCCTCCATCCCGTGCGTAAAATCCAAGTAACTCTCAAATAGGCAAGTCGATACAAAGTTGAAACGAGAAAGAAGAAAAGAAACTAGACAATCGTTTACGAACAGGATACATTAGAATCAGGGCTTGAGATTGAGTTCAAAATACAAGAAAATTTATAGCCATTTATCAAGGTAGTACAGCTGGTACGTCAAATTAAAAATACAGTACCCAAAGAAAAAAGTTAACCGTTTCCCTCGCAGCGAACCCAGGTACAAAATTTGTGATATTTAATACTATCCTTACAAAAAGTATAACATTATACAAGACAAACGACTTTAAACTGTTCGTCTACATCTTCTATGGCAGCAAAAATCATTTCATTGCTTTAGTCAGCACCTTAAAAATGGTAACACGCTATACAGCAACAGGTTGGTCATCATCTTCACTATCAGCTGGAGAACAGTTTACTGTAAAAAGGTATGGCTGCTAGCAAAATCGCCATTGTAAGGCATCAAAACTTCTAGCCCAAAGAATATATCAGAAAATCCCTCACTACAAAACATTGTAAACCCAAAACTGGGTAACACAATAAAAAATATGCTGACTAAAATACATAGAAAATTGATTTGTTGGTCATCCCAGTAAATAATAACGCAAACAGGGCACGATCTAAAAAAACCGAGATCATCTCCCTTGATTGGCGCAGGTTACGAAGCCATTTACAAAAGCATATTATCAAACTACAATATATATAGAAACTAGGTAAGAAAGGTACTCTACTTCGGTACTGATCGAAGTCGAAATGTCAGTGTCCAACCTGCTCCCTAGAAGGGATTCAAATACGGTAAATTTGTTCTCCCAATTGAACGGAAGCACAAAAAGCGACGAAGTACAGTCGTCCCAGCTTATCTTTACTCTAATCTTGTCATCATATTCAGCTTGCCCTGGTTCTTGGGTAAACCTTTAAATATGAATTTTAAAAGATTTTACACATTATCTGTACAGAATATTCCCTCCTGTAACGCCTCAAAAATAGTCTTTGCACATAACTGACGTCGAATCTAAGGCACTTGAGAACTAGTGGATTTCATACAAACTTGACAGCGACTAACCCGCTCTCTCAGCTGCCCGGCTTTGAGCGTTTCCGAACGAGGAATTTGGAATTGACTTTGCTCGTCCACTGTTGATAACCAGAAACTAAGTGTTGCACCATAGTACGAACATGTTCCTCGTCCGTGGCATTCAATGTAAGGATTGGCACGGAAGTCTTCTAAGCAGGATCCAGGAGAAGCCAATAGTTGACCGGCTCCTTGCGCACCTGCACTGTTATACTGAAGATAAAAAGATGAAAAGACGACGCGTTGTTACAGCTGTAAAACTATGTACAAGATGCCAGTATGATCATCTGTTTTCTGCGTAAAACTGGCGATGAAGCCTTGCAAAAATAAAAATTCAGAATACGTACAGGAAAAATTTGAACTGATCTTGATTTATCATCGTTCATAACAAGATATGAAAAGTTAAGGAGAGGGACAAACTCGCAGCTTTACGACTAAATATACATATCAGACAGAACATTTCCAACTTCCTTAAGCTTGCTGGTAATCCTGTGTCTAGACTCGGAGCTTTTTATTCATAGCTATAGGTGTACGGGAAGGGGAAGCGCGGAAGCGCGGAAGCACGGGATTGTGTCCCCCCCCCCCCCCCCCAAAAAAAATTCTAGAATATCGAAAATACCCGAGAAAATCACCCAAATCCAGGCAAATTGGGTAATAAATGTCCGAAGTACACGTACTCTGTTATTATATCATTTATCAAAGCCTTTATCTTTGATCTCTAGTGTTCTACTTACCATTAAGAAACTGTAACCAATCCAAAGGCCAACCCAGCCATCAGGACATCGTGGGATGTTAAATGTTTGACTATGCACTGCTATGACGTGCGCTGGAGCTTCACACACAGCACATCTGGTAATGGTAAAGAAAAACAACAAGAAATAAGAGTACTGCTATTTTTCTTCTTCCTCCTTATCTGGAGATACTTCCTCAGTCTCCTCCATAGCTATTTGCTACCAGTACGTTCTTCTTTCGGGCCCTTTTCTTTCATCTCTGTCTGCCTCTAAAGCTTTTTATGTCTCAAATTACTTTCTCTAGTGGAACTACCATATCCTCCTAGGTATCAATGGAGCTTGTGCTAACGTGCTTATACCATCTACCTACTATCTCTTCGACTTTCCTTAAAATACTATTTACAGCAAGTTTTTCTCTCTTTCTCTCCTAAATTTGAATCCAAGTTATACATTAAAAACGTATTTCGCTTCTGACTTTCATTTCCAAATCTTTAGTAATCATGACCCTAAATGCATCTCAAAACGGTCTACAAAAATTTTTAACTTCTATTCTCCGCATTTCGCGGCGGCCTCCTGCTTAAATACACTACAAAATGTCTAACATGTACTTAAATAAACAACAAAATGTCTAAAATGTACTTAAATAAACGACAAAATGTCTAAAATGTACTTAAATAAACGACAAAATGTCTTAAATGTACTTAAATAAACGACAAAATGTCTTAAATTTACTTAAATAAACGACACAATGTCTTAAATGTCTTTGTTAGACCAACTGTTAAAAATCGTCAATCAGCATAACACTACAATTACTAACTCTCCCCCCCTCCCCCCCCCAAAAAAAGGGATGCATAAAATACTATTATATTAACCTTCACGACTTTCATGCACAACGTCCGTGCGTGCCAATAACTATAAATTTCCGATTAAGGGACTCCAAGTGATTTTGTCACGCACCGTAACGGTTAAAAAGTCCGGTGGGGATGCCATGATTGATTGACGTATGATGTAACGCAAAGGGAATAGAAGCCAATATTTAACTATACTTGCGAAAACAAGAATGTATCGGTTCACAGAACTTTGAACTCTCCCTTAACAAACTTTAACAAGACTGAATAGAATTCTGCCGTTTTAGTTACTGAATTTAGGTGTTCCCAGAAAATACAGTACCCTGTTCATAGTATGTTTCATAGTATGAAGTATGTTTCCCTAAGCGATAACTATTTACGTTTATCTACATTGGCAACATTTCTCTGAAGGTTGCACACTCACCTACTGATGTATGGCTCGATTTCTCTGCCACTGATAGGCATCATAGGAATGGGCTGTGTTGTGCTAAGCCAGTAACTGTAGTCATTTCTCGATGCTACGTTACATTTATTTTGAATATTGCAGAACATAAATGGCATCGTGCTGAATCGACGCAAGCAAGAGCCTGGTTTGCCAAGATCTTGACCATGAGCTCGCTCGTTTCCTTGAGTGTAAAGCAAACTGTAACCAGACCAAAGTCTTTTCATACCACGAGGGCAGTCAGGAATCTAGGGGAAGAAACATGGTTAACTGTAATGTTTGCTGTCAAATGAAACAAGAAAGTATTAAGAAGAGGAGGAGCCGTCCAAAACCAAAATAATTGCAAAAACTGCTTAAAATATGTGGTGACTAGAAAAGCTTGGTATGGATTGTCGATGATGCAGATAAGGCATCTTGATCGCCACAGCAAAACATCTAATTTTATTACCTGCCCAACCCAACAATTGATCGGCCTCACCATGAATAAAGCAAAAAGCATTTCTGCTCTATAGGATTTGGAAAAGATATTATTTAAAAACACCCGACTCCTGACTTTTGTTCCCTAGGCATGTTACTGATAGACCACCATGCTGGAAGACTCCTGCAAACTCTTGGCCGAAGCTTTTCGACACACAGAGTAACTGAAGATTAAAGATTAGCAAAAAACGCTTCAGCGATCCCGAAAGAAAAACATCAGACATATGACTCAAGTACGCAGTTACAACAGTGCATGTGGACGCTTAAATTCCTTGTTACATTAATGCGACAGGGAAGATGATGACGTCACAAATTAAAAATTTGGGAAACAGGACGGGTTGACTCCAGATGTCTAAAGGCAACACTGGTTTAGACT
Organism: Carybdea cf. marsupialis auct. non (Linnaeus, 1758); assembly: GCA_010016065.2. Lineage (NCBI taxonomy): Eukaryota > Metazoa > Cnidaria > Cubozoa > Carybdeida > Carybdeidae > Carybdea > Carybdea cf. marsupialis auct. non (Linnaeus, 1758). The sequence continues at coordinate 22,962 of JAAAKL020001442.1, read as the reverse complement.
GTTTTCTTGACCTGTAGTGTATATAGTGTCTAAACTAGAGGCGTTTGAATTTCATAGATCTCTGGTCAAAACTCTTGTGATATTCCTAGGTTCACCACGTTAGAAACCAGCATCAAATGATAAGGTTTTATATAGAGAGATTTAAATATTTGAAAGCTGATATCTCGATCTTGGGAAAAGGGAAAACTCGCAATTTTGACCATTGGCGTTCTTACTAATAGGGCAAGATGATAATTGAGTATTTTCTCCATAATTCAAACATTTTCAAAATCGTGACGTCGCACTCTCTCTTCATACAACACCGATAAAGTACAAGTGCTTGCACTTCGTAGAAATTATTATGACAGCAAATTCCTGATCGACTTCATTGTCAGCCAAATCTATGATTGCGGTTCTACTGAAGGATTTACGCTATTTCAGCAGAATTCCCTCTTTATAAGTAATACAAGTTTGCATAGAAAGTAAAACTCTTTCAACTGACTTACCAAGCTGTAATGATTATGGTCATTATTCAAAATGTTTGGTGTTGGGCTTAAAGTTGGATTGGACTTATCATAGGAACAGTATCTTTGCGAAGACAACGTTCCTTTTTTCTACACAAGAGGTCTATCAAACATTTTGAACAGGGGAACTTTGTTGCCATTAGAAAAATAATTCGTACGTATCGTATATGAGAATGGGTTAAGGTTTTAGCACTGCTCTGTATCAGTTTTTGTTACCTTGCTTTAATTTACTTGGTATAAGAGCCGCACTTTGTTTTCGAGGTGTGTCGCTTTTTCGAAAATCTGATCAAGATGTGTTATGTGCTTCATATAGGTATGCGCTTAAAATCGATGCAATACGGCCAGTATACATCATGGTCACCTTCCTGTAAGAGCGGAGTCATCTGAGCGGAATAAATATTGATGCATTTCATTGACTTACGAGATCTGTCTGACTGTGTTTTGTAAGGAAAAATCCAAACTCGGCGGAGCCACCAGGCCCTGGAGGCCCAGGAGGTCCTTGTCTGCCTTGATTGCCCCTGTCACCAGTGACACCGCGTGGCCCTGTGGGTCCAGGTTGACCAGAGCTACCTGCAAAGTAAAAAAGAAGACATTTGATGAAATGTTTGAAGTCGTAACGGGATGTAGACAAATAACGGTTCTTTTTGATAATGTCTTTGCCAAAGTAGGATGAAAGGCATGCAAATTCAATAAAAAAACACGTGTAGTGGGCCTTTACTCAGAGCACAACTGCCTCGTGGCATCGAAGTACGACGTAAAGACCATTGTAAGACTTTCCTTCTAATATCGACTGCGTTCATTTCTATCTCTGTTGATAAAGATCACAACTATTGTCGAGTGTATTTCTGACCTAAATAAATCGTACAAATCCGACGTGTTCATATCATCATAATGACCTTAGTAGCCTTACCTTTAAATCCAGATATTCCAGTTTGCCCTGGTGGACCTCGACTTCCTGTGTCACCTTGCGGTCCTTGGAATCCTCTAGTACCAGGCAGTCCAAGTTCTCCCTTGAATCCACGAGGTCCGGGTGGACCAACTTCTCCTTTAAGCCCTTTTGTGTCTACAAGCATTGTCAAAAAAATTATAAATAAATACAAACTGAGGAAAAGTAATCGGACGGAGCTGAGTCAATCGACAGATACAAAATTTGTTAACAGGAGCCCTATCATCCATAAGACGTGTGGAAACCGAAAGGATGCCGTGTCCTTTATACCATTTCTTCTCGTACGTACATAGTAAGAATACAGTAGGTGTACGTCAAATTATTTTAACGAACTCGTCGTCCATTCTTCAAAATATAAGATGAAGGCTTGAAGCAAGGCATCAAGCAGAATGGTAATACCGTTAATGTGGAAGCACAGCGGTACATTTACAAAGATAAAATCCAAAACTGCGACTATGCAATACTTCGTATAGAATGTGGGTGGCAGCAAAGCATATGAAATTGGAAATGGAGAAGGAAGGGTAAAGTAGTCTCAAACGTTCGAAAGCAGAACCTGTAATCCAGTTTTATCTGAAATGCTAGGGAATTAATGACATAAACAAACCTTAACTGTCTTGCAGATTAACAGGTCCTGAACACTGCCAAAACCAGTGTCCTAAAACTTGTCAAGTCCTCGAGATAAAAGCCAGGGCGCTAAACTGGGGTATAGGACAATATACCTATCACGTATATGGGATACATTTATCAATATGAACTATATTAACCAGCCCTGAACCATGCAACATCTACAATAAAGTCAGCTTTGTCCATCAATACCGTTTTATCGTAGCTTTATCATATCACGCATACACGTTCCACTCACCTCTTGCAGTTGCAGGCTGTCCCTTCTGTCCTTTCAAACCTCTCTGACCTGGTTCTCCCTTTTGTCCCGATGGTCCACGTTCACCAGAAGAACCCCTGGGTCCTGTTGGACCAGCAAGTCCATCTGGCCCAGGTGGTCCGATATCTCCTTTCTGTCCTTGAGGTCCAGGGGGACCGACATCTCCCCTTGGTCCAATTCCTGTGCCAATTCGTGGTTCTCCTTTCTGCCCTTTTGGCCCAGGGCTTCCTCTCGGTCCCTCTGGGCCTCGGCCTCCCTTTGGACCTGGTCCAGCCGGTGGACATGGAGGCCCAATGGCACCTAAATGACATAGAAAATTGGTCAAAGAAATGAGTTTTTAACTACCTATTTAGTAGTGATGATTAACGGGGATCAAGTTGCCTTACTAGTGATAATTAGTGATATAATGTGTTGAGACTATATTGTTTGGATAAAACTGAATATTTTCCAGACGATGGTTTTCGCAACGAAAAGTTTGTTACCGCCAAAACCATTACCTCATTGAAAAATTTCGTTATCGAAGAAATCTTTACTGACTTCAAGTTTCAAGATAGGAATTTCTCGTCCTTGATAAATGTTCGCTGGCTTGCTCCTTTTTCTACCCCGGTATAACATCATACCGTCCCAATACAGTAACAATACAATGCCCTCTCAATCATAACGCCCTCCAAGTAGCGCTTTCTCAAGGAAAATTGGGTTGTTATAAAACACAAAACAAGGCCCGGTGGCTCAAACACAAATTTAACTTTACTACCAATCCATGTTCCCCCAGCCGACTCTGCTGGGGCGGTGAAAATGCCTCTCTAATTGAAACTAGTTCGAGTGTAAGTCACTCTCTACAAACCCAGTTCATTTCTCCCTTTAGATCTACAACTCCTGCGTGCGCTTTAGAACTTGTAAGAAACTACATGGTTGAGAACCCCAGACTCGAGTGACAGCAAATCGATTTACGGCCGGACATGATAATGAGCATTCAATAGGAAGTCAGTTTCTGAAATTTAAAAAGTGTTGGATTGGTTGTTACGGTAATAAAAATGAATTGAATTACTACACAAGTAATTCGCATTTACTTTTCATGCAAAGCCCTGTATACCTTAGTTAAGTTTAAGTATGTAACAACTTGGTGCTCGGGTACTTTAGTTACTATCTTGGCAACACACAATCTGTTTTGAAACTTTAGGTTGGCATTTCTACATCTAAATTATCAATATTTAAGCAATGTCGAGTATAGAGATTTAGATTTACCTTCAGGTCCTCGCTCTCCCTTTGATCCCTTCATTCCGTGCTTTCCGGCTGGGCCTGAGGGACCAGAGGGGCCTGGTGGCCCACGTGGTCCTTGAAGCCCTTCGCTACCTGGCTCTCCTTTCAAACCTACTGCACTGGGAATGCCTGGATCTCCCCTCTCCCCACGGCTACCACGGTCTCCTTTATCTCCTTTGCTACCTTCAAATCCTCGGGGTCCTCTGCCAGAGTCTCCTGGTTCACCTATATTGCAAAAAAAACAAACCTTTAGGATCAGATATTAATACCAAAAAAAGGCCAAACTAATATTGACTCTATCCAGGGGCAGTGATATCAATGGTAAAAAAGGAGTATTGACAATAATGCAAAATTCCTGGAAAATGGTTAATTAACTTATCATTGGAAACCATCCAAAATAACTGGAAAAGAGATCACAAAGTGAATTGAAGAAGTTGTTGTTCTTTTGTTATGATAAAGATTCTTAACTAGAAACATAAAATCAAGCTTTCCATGGTTAGTTGAAGCCCGACTTGATGATTCTGCTTTGTAAAACATCTAGACTCTTGAAATACAACAATCCCATGTAAATGTGAAACACATTTTACGTAATTTACTCAAATAAACCGCGATGTTTACTTACCCTTGAAACCTCGAGGTCCGTTTTCGCCAGGTGTACCTTGCTCTCCTTTTACGCCCTTCAATCGTAGAGGTGTTGGCGCGCCACTATCACCTTTTAATTTGTAGTCCTTTCCAGGGAATCCTCTTAGACCCCTTTCACCTTTAGTACCTACAACGTCATTTAAGTTTCGAACGTTAGTAATTCTTAAGCCGACAAAACATTTCTCCCCTCCACCACCTCCCCATCCTACCAGTATATTCAACATTCAACTTCATTGATTCTATTCAATGTATAAACAAACATAATTTTTGGTCTTATGTTGGAACTGTTTAGCTCTCAAATCGAGTTTTTAGAAGACGATGTGACAATATTTATTGGAAGAAAATACTTCTGGACTCATTTTATCATCCTTCATATCATCTTCAGTGTAGTAGCAAGTATTGTTTTCAGGCGCTGCGTGGTTAACTTGTAACTATCAGTACGTGTGGTATGATACTTTACTTTGAACGACTGGGCGTTTTCATCATGCTATTTCATTACGTTCCCTGATCAACCAGAGCAGAGAGTTGAGGAATCGATTCCCCATTTCCAAAACCTTTTGCAAGCAAAATTTTATGTGTTGTATTCGCTTAAAAGCATATTCATTCACTAAGCAGTCTCCTCTGGAAAGAAAACTTGCTTAGCTTCATTTCGATTCCAAATGAAGAATAGATCAAACCAGGTCGATCACGCCATTTCACTTTCAGTCTAACGTGAAAATGTAGAAAACGCTGCAGTCTCCAGTAATATGGGACTGGGCATCATAATGTGATGAAGGGGGTAACACTGGAAAAAACATGCTGGTTGATTGTAAACAGTGTTGGAGACAAAACATTCTGCATCTTAAAAATACAACTTTCAGGGGTTTTTGTTAAAATGAGTTGAGACAAATGTAACGACAGTTAAGACTTGAGTTACTGACCTAGTCGATGGCTTAAAGTTACCGGCTGAAATCAACTACTGATAAATTTGACACTCGACATGACATTCGAATTACGTAAACCCCGGTTTATAAAGAAAAGAAATTCCTTCACAAAACAACTATATCCAATATTGGGATCGATATAATATGCTCTGGAGAAACTATTCGGATGTTTAGAAGTGAAAAGATGACACAATTAAGCAGGGGGTGTAAAAAATCATTAAAAAATCTATACGCGAGGCCCGATAATTTCGGACTTTAAAGTAGTTTACAAAGGTTTACCATCCAATGTTTATATAGCGACCTGAATAGTGCATCTATCACAGGGGTTGTTTTACAAGGAGGTTGCGTAACGCCTTAATTGCACTTCAAACTTTTTTTGTGGACACGCGCTACCCCCGTGGAAACTAATTATTGGGTGTGTTACATGTTTGCTTCACCGAAAGCTGGACGAAGACTCAGTCCGTTCTCAATTCCAAAACTTTAAAATCATAAGAAAAATATCGAGTATTCCTGCGATCGTATTCCTTCAAGGAGAGAAGAAGATATCCTTCGGCTAAAAGAAGAGAAAGATTTATACAAATCTATTTCTCCGAAAAGAACGCTGTTTATCTTCGTCCTTGCGGTGTCTTTGCCACGGTGTCATACGATGAGACTCTTCCGTTTTGAAATGAACTCTATTCTCAAGCCGCCCTCAAATCGAACTCAACGAAACAGAGTAATATACTAACTGGGTGAGTATTTGACATGGGTTGTATATAGTCGAATAGCCTTTTCTAAAATGTCAGGACCATAACGTTTTGGTCTTGTCATCTTAAAGTATGCTGTTGGATAGTAGATGCATAGTTTTAGTGGGGACTCCTTTACACACCTAATAAGCTAAACACCTGATACAACACAATAATTACGATTGTGTCAAAAAGCTTTTCCTTAAGAGTAACTATATCTTCATTAAAATGTCTTGAAAAAAAAATCATACCTTTTGGGCCCGCATCACCTTTCACTGACCGACCTTCCGCTCCTTTGTCTCCACGACCTCCGGGGAAACCCGCTTCTCCCTTATTTCCTTTGGGTCCTGGTGGTCCACCAAATCCTGGAGGTCCCTGATTTCCCTTTTCTCCCTTTGGGCCTTAAATAAAAAAAGTATAGGATCGTCAAAGCAAGAAGAAAGTTTTAAGTAAAATGTTTTTCACTTCTGTTATACAGAAGTGAAAAACAAAGCACCTTAAGACGGTATTCAAGATACAGTACCTGGTATTAAGAAAAAAGACACTTTAGAGAGTTCTCTGGAAGTAGGAAAGTACTTCCAACTAAAGCATACATCTGGAAGGCATACATCTGGAAGGCATACATCTGGAAGGCATACATCTGGAAGGCATACATCTGGAAGGCATACATCTGGAGGGACGTAAGTGAACCTACACCTTTTGCACTCCAAAAGATCACACCTGATAGCACAGCTATTACTAAAATCGCGGTTACTTATACAGTGTTGACATTACCACTTCACACGTCACAGTAGCGACGGTATATTATCTCATTAGGCCGGGATAAACAACAATCTATTTAATAATTATGTCCAAACGAGAGTCTTGATAACGTTTCCAATAAACCTGACTGATATTAAAATCAATAACCAATCGTATAATGAACACTGAATCACTCATCAATCATACGGTTACGGGGTATCAATAATCAATCGTATTATCAAATGACATTGATAATTCATAAACTGCAACCAACAAAACAGAAGTGCTAATAAAATGGCGACGCGGCCAGTTAGCTATGTGAATTTCACGTTAACACACATAATCTAACTAACAGTATACATGTTTCATAAAAATAATATAAGCAAATAAATACTGATAAGAAAAACTCACCGAATGATCCCGCTGTTCCTCGCTCTCCTTTCAACCCTGGGTCTCCATCCTCTCCACGTGGTCCTGTTCTGCCTGGGTCACCAATTTTACCCATCCCTCCCATGCGCCCTTTTTCTCCCTTGGGCCCTGTGAATCCATTAACACCATCCCTACCAGGGGTACCAGGTATACCAGATGCACCGGGTTCTCCACCTGGACCTCGCTCTCCCTTTGCTCCTTTTACTCCAACAGATCCTGCTGGCCCTACAAAGTGATATCATAGTAAATGAGACTCAGCTCGTATTGTTGAAAAGCAAAGTAAAAAAGAAGAAATGAAACTGAGGGCAAAATTTTCGTCGCAAAATTTTCGAGAGTTGAACACTCGTTTGATGTGTCTTGTTAAAGTAACTCAATCAGAAGACAAGTCCACATGCCATATGACTGTGTAGTAATTAAACACTATGACAATCACATACTTTCGCATCAAGACTGGCTGCATAACAAACTGAGCGACCACATCTAGCAACGGAAATACGACCGCAAAGCGAAGAAAGTGCGACTTGGACCGCGTAAAGGCCAATCTCTATTGGGTGCTTTCGGGTCATGCAGGCACCAGTGGCTCCTTCTTGGAGCTGGTGATAACTTAACTGATTCTGTTCAAGTCATGCCCCTCCGCTCGTCAGAGGGTTCCCAGGCCTCCTCTACAAGAACAGTTCTTCTCTGGGGTCGTAACGCCTTTCAAAGTTAGTAAACAGGGTCCTCGGTTTAGGCCGACATAAGAAAACAACCCTGCGTATCATGGCCCGATGGCACAAGAAAGTTCACTAACAGTTACCAGTGAAACCCTTCCCTGATTACTCAAGCAATTTTTAGTAAATAAGTACGATGTATTAGGCCCACCCAGGAATCTTTTCACCTAGAATCATTTCTTAGCCCTTTATTTAATTTTTCTTTCTTTTAACATGTAAAGCAAGATTAAAAAGATTGTCGTCCTTGTCTATTTTGCCGGTTACTAAATTTGATTAGGGCGTTCTAAAGCTGGTAGGGGAGGTGAGCGGTGGCAAGTGATTTAACGCTGGTCAACAAGGTGTGATCACCTAAGGCGAGCTCTCAAATAAATTATGTATTTGAGGTCAGACATGTACAGATTCGTAAAAGTTGGCATAACTTTGTCCCTATAATACGACTGTCGTAATTGACTAATATATATTATTCTGAACTAGCCTAGTATCTGGAGTTGAGCAGTGGATGTACTGACGAGAAATGTTACTGCCCTTCGCTACAAAATTAACACAAACAACCACTAAAACTCTAAAACACCGATAGATTGTTACCTTGTGGGCCAGTCCTTCCTGCTGGTCCCGGGGCACCAGGTACTCCTTTTGGTCCTGCTACATTTCCAACAGTACCTTGGGAGCCTCTGGGTCCGAGCTCTCCCTTTTGTCCCTTTTGGCCTCGTCCACCAGGCGGTCCTCTCTCTCCTTTGTCGCCGGCGCTACCGTCGCGTCCTTAAATTAAAAAAACTTGATGATTAAAACTTTCCCCTTCGGTGTCTGAACGTGGTATAGTAGTCTTACGAATGGTTCTCCTTCTTGTCACGGTGTAACATTCGCAGAATGTGTGTTCATTTACATTTTTAAGGCAAAGAGGCTGCGTTTAACGATACAACACAATACTACTGCTAACCCCTGGACAAGCAACTTACTCATTGGACTTTATATTGGATTTAATAGACGACCTGGTGTAAAATCCCAAGGTTTAAAAAGTTCTTATGACTTTAAGCTGGCCCTGAATTCACGTGATTATGTCAGAGAGGAAATAACTCGGAAAAAACTAACCTTACAGATAACTAGAAATCCAAAATGACCCAAAGATTGCACCACTATCTTTCTAATATGGTAACTTGATTCTTAAATGACATGGGCATACCTAATACCATTTACCTATTCCTTACACTAACGAGCGGTGTTCTCCCAAATCGTGCAAAAATCACCTTCCACTCCCCTCATCAAGTTAACCAATACCTTTTCAATACAATGAATTTACAACGAATCGACGTCGCTGTGAAATAGGCACGATATTACTCAATGGAGCACAACATGTGAGAGCACCTAAGTACTTCCCGATAGTAATTACCGCTAGACTCCACCATAGCGGCACGTTATACTTAATGCTTCAATAGACGGTCTCCTTGATCCTTTAGTGTATGTTTGGATGTAAATAACTTTTTATCACAAGTCCTTTGTCTTTTGCATTGCACTTATTTTGGTTGAATATGTTTGCACGCGCTTCTTCAAAGTGCAAATTTCCTTTCCGCAATAGTTTTATGTCGAGTTAAAAGTCGATTGATGTTAACAGGACAAAATGGTTTTTTCAATTACGAGTGGTTTTCTCGCGTTTAGCGCATTGCGTTACCAAGGAGCCAAACACAACAAAAATTACCTTGATTTCCTTTGTCTCCCTTCTCACCAACCCGTCCTGGAATACCATCCGTTCCTGGTGGACCTGGCAACCCAACGGGGCCTGCTTCACCGGGGTTTCCTCTGCTGGCTGCCGGACCTTCAGGTCCTGGTGGTCCCACTCGTCCAGGCTCTCCCTGCTCTCCTCTAAATCCCCCTCCTGATTCACCTGGTAAACCTCGTTCACCGTTTCGCCCTGGTGTGCCAGGTACTCCAGGTTCTCCCTTACTTCCATCTCTTCCTGGTGATCCTACGTGGAATAAAAAGGTTAGCATAAGAATCGCCTTAAAAAACAGTTCAAGCCTGTTTGCAAACTACCACCGAATGTTTACGATGACAGGCGGTAAAGTGTTCACGTATGCTGATTGATCACCGATGTCTCGGGCAATTGCTGTCGTGGACCAAGGTACAAGAAAAACCTGTTCATAATACTGTTTCCATTTTCACTGTAATAGAGGACTGGAATCGAAGACTTGATCGCCGAACGTTGTCGATGATGTTTTTATATAGAATTTTTGAATCAGGAATCATCGGCGATAATCACAGATGATTGAAAAGTTCTCATATGATGCAAAAAGCGTACGGTCTAGATCGCAGATGATCTCCGATATACGAGAAGCAGCTGAACTACCCTTCTACTAAGATTTACTCTTATCAGTCCCTTTTTGATCACTGCTTTAAATGACCTTAAACTATAGTGCAACTGTAAAGAAGCTATCATCAACGTATGTATTTAATATGACTATTAAGATCTTTACCTATAACCAACTTTAAAGATAATTTTTCATAAACTTTGTGCTCACTAAATTGAAACTAAATGTATCCATAAACCTACGTTTGTGAGAAGCCAACTACAGGTTTTGTATATGTTAACAAATGATCTTCACCGTTTGTCCAGTATGTAGCAACTATTTCACTATTCCACGAAAGTATTTTTAAGCCCAGTAACAATAATTAGTCAAGGTATCAAATAGTTACTGCGTACATGAGGCAAACCATCATGACTGTTCAGGGTCAAGACAATGTAAGTTACAGAAACTAAACAACTTTACTTTTGACGAGACAAATCTGAAGTAACTCTGCTGACTCTTCTGGAACCTCGAATACTAGCTGCCCTTCAATTTAGTCCAAAATGCTCACTTATATGTCGGTAATTCAAGGATAACTGAAGTCCAGTCATTATTTTTCTCTGATAATCAAGAAAAAGAGTCCAGAAAGAAAACTTGTGGCGTTGTGTTATCTAGATCAATATATGAAGTCCCACAAAAATTTGAAAGACAAGTTAAAAATTGTATTATCAGTACCTTTGCCTCCAGATGGTCCCGGGGGTCCTGGAGGTCCAGTTCGTGGCTCCCCTTTGATTCCCTTTGCTCCAGGTGGTCCACGACCTCCTGGGCTGCCAGCGTCACCTGCAAGTAAAGGCGATATGTTATAAGAAACCTAGTGCAGATTACCCTGGTTATCTTTCAAGTTGTAATACGACGGTGGTGACGTCACATACCTAATTCCCAGCTGTCTAGTAATGCAAGGTCTCGGTAGTGCTTTGGGGGGGGGAGGGGGGGGGACTTCTCGAGAATAGCAGCAACAATGATACTTTTCGTTTAACCATCATGACTTCTTTTACGATATCTTTTAGACCCGTTTTAAGTTCTTGAATGCCGGCCTTTTTCGCATTCCTCATGGATAATGGGAGAGACCTTGGGCACTGAATCGCTTAACAAGCTAATTCCCATATTTCCATTTAACTCTATTAATTCACCTAATATCCTGTTAAGGCTAAAAGATCAACCAAAACAATAATGCGGTATCTAACGTGCTTAATGGTGTAAGTATCACACTCTGTCCACAGCTTAACCTTCTCATCCTCAGTGGATTACAAGAAGACAATACCGGCCTTAAAAAGACAGAGAGAAATGACTTGTGAATAAAAACATCAATTACAGCATCCTGTAGATGTAGTACAGTTGATGATGAGAAAGACAGTTCTTAGATAACTTGCACTGGTGCTAAACCACGGTCAGGGCTAATGGAATAATGGGCATATTCAACTTCTCTACTGGAAAATGGTCACTGTTTTCAGTATCCAATTTCGTTCAACATCGAACATATGACTTGCTCTAAGGCTTGCTAAGCTGGTTGATGACAGTTAGTGGGTGGTAGAGTCGCAGCCCAAGTAACGTCTGGAGATCCACAGCATCTAGTCTGAACTGCATTCCCATTTTATAGGGCAACACAAACTTCATTCGGCCGAGGGCCTCACATCATCACAAACAGTCACTGACGGTAAGATAGGGTCTTGACACACTGAATAATAATTTTAAGGTAGTTAAGGGGTATTCAAGAAGCACTAGGATTAATCGAGGATGTCGTAGAATGTTTTGGAAACCTCAAGAAACTTCGAAAAATCTGTTGTTTAGAAATTAAGTGACTCGGTGGAATTCAATAGAATGTTCAGAAACTAGTAGAGCTTTCTAGATTACCAATGTAAGAATATATAAGAAGTAGATCCAGACAGACCCGTTCATTCGTGCTTATATTTAATTAGGAAGCAGTTACAGATTGATCCAATAGAAATCAGCAACTGTACGATTCACATGTTCCATGGTCGTAATCAGCATCAATTGATTGACTTTCTTAGATAACTTTGTTGATTCTGTCTGCGTAACACTTTCCATATTGGAATATGTCACAAACAGGCAAAGCTTACCTCGTTCTCCACGCGGACCTGGTTCACCATCCCTTCCAGCACGACCTGGTTCTCCTTTTCTTCCTGTTAGACCTCTGTCTCCTTTCTCTCCGGATGATCCCGGTCTTCCAGGCCTACCGCTGTCTCCTGGAAGTCCTGTTGCACCCCTGTCACCTTTACTACCTTTGACACCTGTGGCTCCTGGTTCACCGTCATTTCCTGGCAAGCCTCGACTGCCCTTATCTCCGGAAGATCCTAAAAAAATATCCAAAAATGACAAGAAACTATAAATAATGTCTCTATATATCAGAACAGATCCAAAGAGGCACATAAACCCGATATCAAACTACTGGCCTCGTTCCTATGACAAGCGAAATAGAAAACTATAAGCCTCCAACTCAGGTTAGCAACGTTATGAAAAACGATAAATGCGATACATTATCATCGACATCATTACCATCATCATCATAATCATCATCACCATCATCACCATCACCATCATCATCATCAATATTTCCCACTGGAGAACGAAATTCTTATCGAGCGCCCCCGCTTTCTCAGATGACATGAAAAAGTAGTTGCAAAAATTTCTCCCTGCCTATCACAGTACGTCTCAATTGAAATTCATTATGCCAGTAAGTTTGGATAACTTGGCCCTGCGATTCGATGGATTGCCAGAGCCACAGAATAGGAACTGTTTTCGTAAGCTCTTGTTATCAAGACGACTGATATGAGCTATATACTTCAGGTGTACATGACAAAATTGCTCTATTTCGGTGGTGTTTGTAATGCCACAGATTTTTTCATTATTTAACTAAAATGACAAATCGCTTTGTTCTAGTGGCATTAATTATCAGCTTTATTTTTTGGTGCATTTTTTCGTTTAAAACCATCTTTCACCATGCGTCTCAAAAAACTCTACCACATCGACTCTAGTTTCTGCATTTCTCTGGCATTCAGTTGCTAAGCTTGGACAGAAAATAGTAGGCGACGTCGAATACATACTTCAAGAAACTTTATTCTGGTGGATAAAAATTCTTTTGTCGAGGATACACCCCCTTTTACTTGTAAGACCAAAACTATGAGGTTAAGCAGAGTATACTTCTAGCACACATACACATTCTTGCCAATCCTTGAATTTAAAATGGCTGGCATCAAGCCTGAGCAAAGAGTCTGAGCGTAATATCTTTGGTATTACAGAATCAAATAACCGTGTTAATTAAGCCATTTTAAGGGTTCCGTATCAATAGCGGGGGCGTATTGTCCCTGTATTATTATTACTTCTGAACCAACAATGACACGGCAATGACAATATGCTGGGTCGTAATCACTGAAATGCCCTTCCATACTATAAAGGTTTCCTCAAGTCAGCAGTACGACCACTGTCAATTTTACTTTGAAATAAAAAAAAATTGACTGATAAAAAACCATGCAGCTACATGTAGTATGCTTCTGATTTTGCAAGCTACTTAGGACCACTCGATGTGTATCTACCTACCACCTAGCCTCACGTGCCATCAGCGTAAGATAAAAGTCTACAAGAGAGAAACATTTTAACTCACCGCGAAATCCTGGACGTCCTTGAAGACCCCTGTCTCCCTTTTCACCGCGCGGGCCAGGTCTACCGATTCCACTTACTCCCTTCTGACCCTTCGCTCCTGGAATACCGAGGGGACCGGTGTCTCCTCTTGACCCTGGTTCACCCTTTTGTCCTTTTTCACCAAGAGGTCCTGCTAGACCTTTCTCACCTTTCATTCCGGTGGGATCACCTTCTTGCCATGACATTCCTATTGAAATGTTAGCAGAAATGTAAGTAAATACTGGGGAAATTACCTTTGTCATTTACCAGAAGACAAAAAAAGACAATTTGCAAGAATGCGAATGTTCCCTATCAGTGGGTGAAAAATCAGACATTTGGTGAATTCTACATCACAGTGATAGCAAGAGCAGACATTGGAGGATCAAAAAGCAACTTTTCTATTAACACTTGGCTGCAACAAGCCAGTTATACCAAGTGACATCTTGGACCGTATAGACCCCCTAGCACTTAGAGTGAAAACAACACAGAGTAACAGTCTTTCTTACCCTTTTCTCCCTTAGGTCCACCTGCACCTCCAAATCCTTTCAAGCCAGGTCTTCCCTTTTCACCCTTCTGGCCTTGAAGTCCCGGAACACCGATACCATCTTGTCCTCGGTCACCTTTAGCACCAGTTAGACCTGGCTGTCCATCACGCCCTCTTGAGCCTGGTGACCCTTGTTCACCCTAAAACAGGTAACAAAATGCTCGCATATTACCCTAAATGTCACATAGATAACTAAAGCACTTCATGACCCGGCAAGCACAATTTAAGATAAACTCCCTACAGTGTGTCAACTTTATTAAACGTTTGTAGGTCTAATCTGAAGCCCCAATCAATACAAGAATTGCCTCCATTTTCTAATTAATATATTTTCTCTCAAAGACCCATAGTGGGAAAGCTAAGATCCTTACCTTTATTCCATTAAGTCCTGGGAGACCACGTGGTCCATAGGGCCCTTGTTTTCCTGCTGGTCCGGGGAATCCAACAGGCCCGCTTGTTCCAGGCTGTCCAGCCACACCTTTCTGTCCCTTTGGCCCAGGTATCACTAAAGCCTCGCCTCTTTGCCCAGCTGGTCCAGGGGGTCCACGAAGACCTTTCGATCCAGGTGTTCCCTAAAATTAAACAAATAAACTATTCTATATTTTGTCCTTAGATGGAGATCTATTTAAAACGATTCCATCTCAATCTCATATTAAAATACAGTCTGAGAGCAGGATTACATTTGCTATGTTAAAACGGTTTCCCTTGCCCAAAGTATCTATCTTACGATTTCCCTATTACGCGGTTTTCCATTTGCTGTTGCAAAATACATTAAAATCTTCGTATGCCGCTACAGCGAAATATATGCCATACTTCCCACATCTGTGTTAAGTATACCCTAACAAATCAAAGGCGAGAAGCGCCAGGGTATGTTCAAAGACTCCCTCTCTATGAATGCCATTGTTAAAGTGTGTTTGAAAACTTCCTTTTCATGGATTCCATGGCTAAGGTGTGCTCGAAGACTCCCTTTTTATGATACCATGCCTAAGGTGAGTTCTATAACTCCCCTTTTATAAATGCACTAGCTAAAGCGTGCTTAAAGACCCCCACTCTATGAATGACATTGTTAAAGTGTGTTTGAAGACTTCCTTGTTATGAATGCCATGGCTAAAGCATGCTTGAAGACTCTCCTTTTACGAAAGCCACGCCTAAGGAGAGTTCAATAACTCCCCTTTTATGAATGTCATAGCTAAAACGTGCTAAAAGACTCCCTCTTTATGAATGCCATGATTAAGGTGTGTTTAAAGACTTTCTTGTTATGAATGCCATGGCTAGAGAGTGTTTAAAGACTCCCCTTTTATGAATGCAATAGCTAAAGCGTGTTTTAAGACTCCCTTTTTATGAATGCAATAGCTTAAGCGCGTTGGAAGACTTCCTTTTATGAATGCCATGGCTAAAGCGTGCTCGAAGACTCCCTTTTTATGAATGCAATTCCTAAAGCATGTTCGAAGACTTCCTTGTTATAAATGCCATGGCTAAGGTGAGTTTGAAAACTCCCCTTTTATGAATGCCATGGCTAAGGTTAACCTAGTTCAACTGGTTACATTTCTGACAATAGTTACTTTATTCGAAGCCATAAAAATAACTAAATTGCTGGAGAACTGAAAATGTAGTGACAATTCCCTCAAGTGCGTGCAAATACTTGAAATCTATCATGCTAGAGCACCCTTAGAATATTCCAAAAGTGTTGTCTCTTTCTTCGCTCTATTATGGCTCGGTTAGAAGTGCTGCAAAGGGGATCTTTACATTGATATTAATGAATCAATCACTCACGACGTATATGATACACGGGGAAATATGACATTTCGTTTCCAAAGATCGATAGGAACAAGAGAAAGCAGCAAGATAGTGGTTAATATCACGTAATTGAAATACCTACTGTATCATTGAGTAGAGAGCCATACCAATCCTTCACAAGTTTTAAGACGAATTTGGAGGTCTTTATTCAAAGTACTTAAGTTATAAAGTACTGTTCGTATTCAATTTTTGATTGAATGTTGATACACGTCTTTACACAATGGCTGTTAATGCTACTTTTAATTTCCTTTTTTCAAATCTTAAGACTTCTTTACAAGATAGTGTTCAGATAAAAGCTTCTTAAATAAATCAATCTTTCCAAATTTGAAGCCATCTTTTGATTGAACATAAATCTTACGAGTTGATTAAGACTGATCAACAAAACCTATTTCTAGTGGTCCGTGAAATTGATAACTTCAGCGTGCATTCTCGCTATGATAACGTGACAAAATTTATTTTAATCCAAGGGTCAAAAACTCTTATCCTTCAGTCGTATACTGGGAGTTATGAAATTTTACTTGAAGAGTAGCGTTTGCTCTGCAACAACTTTTAAAGAGCAACGTATATTATCTTGCTCCCCCAAGTACGTGTCCAAACATGCATATACCACACAGTTAGTCCCTGATATATCAGCCCGAGATTATTGTCATCACAAACAGTCATTTGACAGCACAGTACTAAAAGAGAATAAATGCTTAGAGTTCTGTTGAGTGATTCAAGGTAACAGTTAGGTTGATCTTCTAATATGCGTTGTGTGCAACAGCTACGAAATTCACGCCATCCTCAATTAAAACTTGTGACGGGGATCAGATTAAACCAAGTTGTAAAGAATCCATGAACACCAGTGCGCGACCTTTTCCTTTTCCTACATGCGGACCGCATTTCTGAATACAACATTCCCCTTGTTCCTTCCAACTTTTAGCATCATAGAAATAAGTATTTGGGAGTTTTATACATTCTCAAGGGCGCTACTTATGAACTCGATGAAAACAACATCATTATTATCATTTAGCGAAGACACTGTTATCAGTGCAAATTGAGCACTAGAGGAAAAGGAAAAGGGCAGCTTGGACAAAAAGGGAGTTGCCTACACCCAACAACCCCCTCTGTACACCCCTCATCATTGACACGATACAATCTTGCATATGTAATTAGCATTACTTGCAGACCCCTTAACCGAACAAAGTACTAACGTACAAAATGACGTAGAATGCGTTCCCAAGTTAAAAACTGTCGGAAAAAGAATTAGACACTACTCTAATCATATAATAAAAAATAAGAACATGAAGATCTTATATAGCATATGTACTATGGATCATTGACATTGTGGTGAACATAGGCGTAAATAGCTGTAAGAAGGGGGGGGGGGGGGGGCAAAAGGATTAAACGGGGACAATTTGACATTTCTGGGCTCAAATGTAGGGGAGATCAAGCTGCTATTGTGCCTCCATCCTGAAGAGTGTGGGGGAATCCCCCGTCCCCATAGAATCTACACCAATGGTGGTGTTTACATGGCGGCAAAAGCATAAGGGACTCGAGGGAGTGTATTGGGTTACTACATGAAAATAGTCTGTAGTAACCCATCTTTAATGAATGTGGAGCATAAATGCATCGGTTTACATTTGGGCACAAACGCTATGATTTCCTGTCGTGATGATCCATGATACAGATGGAACTTCCTTTTCTTGATGATTTCGTATCTTCAAGGCGGCTGTCAATATGCAGAGGGAAAGCGATGACGTCACAAATCAAAAGTTTTGGAAATAGCAAATTTTTTTGACTTCAGATATCGGAAGGCAACACTGTAATAGGCTATTTCCCAAAATACCAGTGCTGTAGTGTATGTAGTGTTTAAACTAGAGGCGATTGAATCTCAAAAATCTCCGGTCAAAACTCCTTAAAAGCTAATATATAGGTGTTGGGAAAGAGTACATTCTCAATTTTGGCCATTGACGTTCTTTTTAATAGGGCAACATGAAAATTGAGAATTTTTTCCTTGATTCAAAAATTTTTTAAATCGTGACATCACACTTTCCCTCCGCATTGCCTATTTGTGTATGCGTCACTTGCCACTTCATAAGTTATGATGTCATATTTGGATCGGTACAGAAAGTCCTTTAAGACATTGACATCGATTTGTGATCATGGGTTTGACTAACTCGAGTCCCAAATAATGGAGAAAATCTCTCCTTTTATTGGTTGTGTAAGATAGATTTCTAGGACTTTGCATCTGGAGAAAAATGAATCTATAATATTATGTAGAAGCCAAAGTTTATGGACTGGCCAATAGTGATTGTTTGGTTTGCCCTTTCCGGAAAATAAAATGACTGCGTTGGTCTACGCTCCATTTTTATTCATTTTATTTTAATTCTTTCCTCAATACAAAGCAGGGTTGCCACTTGGCTATTTGCCACAGGTATTTAGTTTTTTGGAAAGGAGTAGAAATAAAACGCAAACCGGAAAGATTTCCAAGAAGATGGATGGTTGACACTAGATTAAAAGTATCAAGATCGTAAGCAATGGGGGAAAGCAGTCTGAAGACAGAGAGTTCCAGACTTGTGATTTGTGGCAGTGTAATGTTTCGTACAGTGATGAAGGATACAATAATCGTGTTATTATCGAATCCAAACAAAGTGAATCATATAGCTCTCGTTTTGGGATTTGAAATTGACTTGTTAAGTTAGTCTTGTACTTTCAACAGTCGGCCTTACAAGACACAATTCCATAGATTGACGGAAGTCTGTGACAATGTTTAATTAAGAACGTTGTCGTTTCTGCCGCTGTGGTACAATTGCTCACAATCAACTCACGACAGTATTTGCCGAGACATGCCATCTTTGTTTACCACTCCGTCTTCTACTCATAGCTCCGGGCAGTACTGGAGATATGATCAACACAACTTATATGTCATCAATTTCATAATTGAAAAACTAAATGAAAGCTCAAGTTTCCTAAATGATACGAGCGAGTAGCGGTTGCTACAGGAACGGAATTATAAGACATCGTTGAAATCTTAAGTTGTGCACTATTGGTTCCATGCGACCCAACAGTACGACTGATCCTGATGAGTTTTACACAAAGGAAAGTGAATACAAAACAATTTGACTCCATTTCCTACTAAAGCATGACATGTGTACAAAGAATACAGAAAATGAATCTCAGAAAAATGTGATCTCTTGAATTGCCAACAAAAATGGTCTGTGTTAGGTCTCCTGAAACCTATTGTCTACATCCAAGGTACCTGGACTCAAGATCACCGACGACTGGTGTAAACGACTTCTTCTACGCGTGAATCTGATCTGTGATATGTACACATAGAATACGGAAAGACTCGGTACTTATGACCAATTTGGCAATCATGAACATATGAATGCGGAGGGAACGTGTGACGTCACGATTTTGAAAATGTTAGAATTATGGAAAAATACTCAATTTTCATGTTGCCCTAATAGAAAGGACGTTAATGGCCAACATTGAGAGTGTTGCCCTCTCCAAACACCGAAATATCAGCTTTCAAGGTTTTAATACTCTCTAACAAAACCTTATCATTTGATGCTGGTTGCTAACGCAAGGAACCAAGAGCACTGACCAGAGATTTATGAATTTCAAACGCCTCTAGTTTAAACACCACAAATACTACGGGTCTGGTATTTCTAGAAACAGCCTCTACCAGGGTTGCCTTTTGATATATGGAGTAAAATCTTACTTTTTCGAAAACTTTTGACTTGTGACGTCATCACTTTCCCTCCGCATAGATTAGCGGAAAACGAGGATAAGAAACTAGCCCTTTAAGCTCTTATCCATATCCTACAATTAAATTCATTAATCAAAATTATAGCTATAAAACAGCTATTCATTAAAAACATCTGATAAATATAACTATACTATCATTTTTAACGAGACTTTTAATGCACGTTCGGTAAACAGATATTCAAGGATACTTACTGGAGTTCCTTGAATTCCTGCACGCCCAGTTGGACCAGATGGTCCTCTTTCTCCTTTTTGTCCGCGATTGCCCTGCTGTCCATCTTCACCTGGAGCTCCAGGCAACCCATTGAATCCTTGAGGTCCTCTTTCGCCAGGAGGTCCCGGAGGGCAATTACCACATGGTTCACCCTTGGGTCCTCTTGCACCAGGTCCTCCCGATGGTCCAGGGGGTCCTTGTAAACCACGAGGCCCTTGTGGACCGGGTTCACCACGGAAATCAACCGTTCCGTCTTCAGTAATAACACTTCCTGGAGGGCCTGTGTAAAAAGAGTAGAAATGGTCAGACATTCCTCTGGTTTGAGGGTAATCGAATGCAGTATAACATAGCAAGCTATTATCAAACGGCTTTCAAACGTCTGAGTGCGTTCCCAGTTTAACTCCGTTGGGTCACAAATTTCAAGACGGGTAAGGCCGGTTCCAATACATATAAATCCCTTCGACAACCCAGTTAAAGAATTACATGCTTATACGTTTTGTGTATAGAACACAATCTATCAACGTAAAGTACTGGATTCCAAAACTACTCCGTACAAAAATGCCAGTGCTGCTGCTGTAGCGCGCCGTGTTGGGTCAGACGACTCATCAATATAATAGACGAGCTTCAGGTCATATTTGAACCTTTACCCATTACTCGGAAACATTTTCAGCGCTACCTTTCTCCAATATTGTTCTCACTCTGCTGAAAGCCCTCACCCTTCCTTCTATTTTTTTAAAAAATTATTTCACCCTCTTCAAGGCCGATGCCGCTACCAGGAAGGGGGTTACTTTTACCCTTCGGGTTATAAACTACTCATGCTTGCTATTCATGATATTCACGCTTGCAGTACCCTCTCGGTCCTGTCTCTCTCTATATAGCTTCCCACTTCAAGAGAGCAGATGACAGAGCACAGTACCTCCGAGATCCTGGCAGGCAAGCTCAGGGTCGGTTGGAACTCTCGACCCTCGGATTGTGAGTGTGACACTTTACTACTATGCCACTACTGTGTTTAATTTACTTTTCTAGTACTCACAAATTTGGAGGTTGATCCCTTTCATCAAAGAAAGCCTTATATAAAGAAAGCAATTAATTTGCAAGTTCCAATTGATCCTCTCTAACATGTTCAAAGGTAATCTAGGTACCACTTTCAACAACTAATGTTCGAGGTTCACTGATCTCTAAAGCACACTCGATCAAGCATCTTCCGTCTCAAATTGAGGTTAGTGACTGAACGCCATTTCAGCAACCATCAAACAAAGCTTATAAACAATGTAACGCAATTTGGCGGACTTTCCCGCGCAATTTTAACTAGTTGGGGCCAGTACTCGTGACTACACTTCTTTAGAAATCAGTGCATAAAATACGTACCGAGGTCGCCTGGGTATCCACGAGGTCCTTTCTCTCCAGGTGGTCCAGGAGGTCCAGATGCCCCATCCATCCCTGGTTCTCCTTTAATAGTAAGACCTGGTCTTCCTGCGGGTCCTGGAGGACCAACTGGCCCAGATTCACCCCGTTCTCCCATCTTCCCTTTCATACCAGGTGCACCTAAACAAGAAAAATCAAGCTTCAATATATTCAATGTAGTCATGTACAACATTACATTTACATATAGGGGCATGCAACATCCAAGTTTAGGTGGGTTGTAAGGACTTTGTTACACAAAGCGACGGTTTATGGAGCGACGAGTGTGTCACGAGTGTTAATCGTTACGAAAAACCATCAGAAAACAAGTTGTGGTCGATATTTCAAATTATCTGATAACATGAATGCATCGCATTACAAAGCACAACGTTCTTTTTGACAGCTAATTTTGCAGATGAAGACATATTTGATCTTTTTTAAACTTAATCGTTTTTAAACTCGTTTTATTGGCTCAAAAACATTGGCGGACGATACAAGTACACCAAAAATTGAAATCTGTACACGCTAATCACGGTTTGAAGCAAAACTCCTTTTATCTAAGAAGGCCTGAATATATATGCACGAAAGTCACGAAAGTGTTTTACTACAATGACTCAAAACTTCAAATATTCAAGGATATGAAGTTGGCTTTGAAAATATCAACAAATGTAAAAAAATCCTTAGTGGGAATAAAATCTTCCTTTTTATAAAAGTAAAAATCAAACATTTTACCCTAAATCAATAAGTTGCTGGAATATCAATAGAATGCACGCGAATTTGTGCGGCACAAGAGGCGACAAGATTTATCGTGATTTTACCTAATAGGGGTTCTCATTAGCGACTTGAAGAACTGTTACGAGAGGGCAGTCGGGGGCAGCGTAAAAGATTTACCACAGTTAAATTATGTATTGACTAAAAAAGTAATGTTCAGAACTTGATATAACATTCCTCCATCTACTTGCTAGAAGGGCAACAGTGAATCTGGTAGCAGTTCTAATCAAATCAATCATAAAATTTCTTCGAATTCGGATCTCGTCTTACCTGGAACACCAAGATCTCCACTAGGTCCGATAGGTCCTTCGTTACCTTGAAAGCCTTTGGGCCCGGGGGGACCTGGGGGTCCCGGGGGGCCATCTGCTCCTTGTGGCCCTTCGTTTCCTTTGAGTCCCAAACCACCTCTAGGTCCAGATTCTCCCTGCTCACCTGGAGGACCAGGCGGACCACGAATAGATCGTCCCTAAAAGCAATAGTTAAACGTATTGAAAAACTGGTAGCCTTATCAACTGTTTTGCCATAAACGAGAAAATATAAGAGATTAGGGCGTTTTGACATGTAAGAAACTCAATGGCTTCATAGGTATTTTTATGAATGCTATAAAGCAGTTCCAGAAAAACAGCCGTTTAAGAAGTAGTAGTAGTAGTAGTAGCAGCAGTAGTAGTAGTAGTAGTAGCAGCAGCAGTAGTAGTAGTAGTAGTAGTAGTAGTAGTAGTAGTAGTAGTAGTAGTAGTAGTAGTAGTAGTAGTAG
>JAAAKL020001441.1:0-30962 GCA_010016065.2 Carybdea cf. marsupialis auct. non (Linnaeus, 1758) | reverse complement strand
CATATTGTCAATTGAAGTTAAACCATGGACTTCACTAGCATCTTGTCGCCATTCACCTGGTTTTATTCCATTCGGCCAGTAGAAAAGAAGTTGTTAGTACTGGGACAGGAAGTTAGAGGCAAGAAACTTATTGTGACATCACAATAGCAGTGACGTTACCGGTAACGCTTTCTTTGAGGTTTTTGACCCTCCGATCATGCCCCTCCCTACTTTGGTTAACCCTTTTTAGGCCCCCTTGGATGAAGTGATCCTTCCTTTACTGCCGATGATGCTACACGTTCCTATTGATTGTTTTAGGTTTTGTATAGCGTTAATTAGGTTAGGTAAGATAACAATAGTTAGGCATTATTCTCGGATAAAAAGATAACTACCCGTAAACTGTTACTTGTTCGATATGGCACCAAGATAATGGATTTAACGTAAAGAAGTCACTAAACTGTTATGATGGGAGAAAGGCGTGTTAATATGGGCATTCAGTTTTAAGGTGGAGGTATGCCACTCAGTGTCTGTAAGTTGGCAAAAATATGTAGTGATTAGGAAATACCATCTTTTTTTTTAGAAGGGTAGTATTAGTTAGTTATCATACTCAGGAAAAAACAACTTAACTTTAATTTGCTATATTTTCGATTAGGTAATAAGATTACCATATCGTCATATCATTGGTCAATATACGATCGGGTGAGGTAGGAGCTTAATCAGGTATTCAGTATATGCCATGGGAAAAACTCGATCTTTTATCGAGAAGCATGAGAGTATTGTACTATAGTGGAATCAATTCTTTCTACTTACCTATTTATAGGCCAAAAGAGGTGTGTACGTTGCACTTTGGCATCAATCAGCTCAAGTGGTACTGGTTTTTATCTGAAGAAAGGTAAGCCCTCAACTATATAACCTTTTACTCTAAACTTATTTGTATTATTCTATTGCTATACCATTATAGAATGGTCATGGATGCTAGGATTATTTGGCCATTTAGTTTATTAGTTGTTGGTGGGAGAAATAGCGGCAAGTCCTACTTCACAAAAGAGTTGATTAAGTATCGAGAGAGTTTAATAGATGCGCAAATTCAACGTATTTATTGGTTGTATGGTGTACCTCAGGAAACCCTTTTTTCCGAACTATCTGATATAACACCCAACATAGAGTTTATACAAGGTATACCAGAGAATATAGATTCCTTACTATCTAATAAGGAGGAAAATTTAGTTGTTTTTGATGATCTATTTTTAGAGGCTAATGATGATGCACAGGTTTCTAATTTATTCACTCGCGGACGTCATCTAAATGCGTCGATCATTTTATTAACCCAAAATGTGTTTGCAAAGGGAAAATTCGCTAGACATATTAATTTAAATGCAACATATATTACTCTATTTAAGGCCATTCGTGATAAAAATCAGATAGCAGTGCTAGGTAAACAACTTTTTCCACATAAGTCTAAGTATTTTCAGAGTGCATATGAGGATGCAGTTGGAGGGGGTAAAAAGTATGGATATCTGTTTATAGATTTACATCCAGCATCCCCTGATGTGCTTAGGTTGCGCTCTCAGATATTTCCCCCAGGCCCTCATTTTGTCTATGTGGCAAGGTAAACCTTGCTCACCAGATAGACTATATAAAGGGGTGTAAAACATAGAGGAGTATTAAACTGTTTTAGACGTCATGAGCAAAATAGTTAAACGACACAAGAATCATTTGCAAGTACTTGCACAGTCTTCACCAAAACTGCGTAAAGCAATTTTAAGTAATTGTGGAAACGAACTTGTACATTGCATATCAGAATGTTGTCTTAATGTTTTAAAACATCCAAAGCCACAACAGATTGGAAAGACAAAACTGAAACGTCTCGCTCGATATAAGACGCCATTGCGTTCTCTAGCCGACCGACGCGTGCCTCTGAGACGAAAACGGCGCATCCTTCTACAACACGGTGGAGGTATTTTATCTACAATTCTTCCGGTTGCACTTTCTTTACTCGGTGGAATATTTGGAAAGATCTAAGCATTCAAGAATAATATGAACATGAAAAAGATGGTTTTAATCCCAGAGGACGTTGCTGAGAAGTTAACTAAGTCAAAAGAGCTGACTGTTCGTGATATACTTCAACCGGAGCGTGAGCAGTTGTTGTCCACTAAAAAAGACAGTCGTAACATCCTTGATGATCACTCGTTACCTTCTGATGTTAAATCGCGTCTTTACACGGCTGAATTACAAAAGCTACTCGATATAAAGGATGGTATGATAAAGAAGTCAGAAAATACTGGGTTAGCATCATCTGAAAACTCCTTAAGGAAGGAA
This sequence comes from Carybdea cf. marsupialis auct. non (Linnaeus, 1758), assembly GCA_010016065.2. Lineage (NCBI taxonomy): Eukaryota > Metazoa > Cnidaria > Cubozoa > Carybdeida > Carybdeidae > Carybdea > Carybdea cf. marsupialis auct. non (Linnaeus, 1758). Next base: position 28,664 of record JAAAKL020001441.1, on the reverse strand, counting down.
GATCACCTCACGACCCAGCGCGAACTATCACCGAAGAATATTGAAGATGAAATAACACAAATAGCACCTAAGTCATCAATGAAGAAAGTGAAGTTACTCTTGGAGAAAATAAAACAACATCCTGATATTTTAGCATGGAATAAAAAGGGGGAACTCTTGTATGATCAAAAGCGCGTAATGAACTCAAACATAGCTGATTTGATAATGTATACTGTCAGAGATGTAAAGGGTGAGCCCCCTCCTTATATCGAACTCTTTCATAGGGGTTTAGCACGTTTAAACGTCCCCGACCATCTTATTGTAAATAAGGAAGGTTTGAAAAGGATGCAGTTGTACAAACATTACGAGGGGAAAACGTTTAACACTTCTGATAGTGAAGAGGAGGAGGGGGAAGTAACGGGGAGTGTCCCATCCACATCATTACCGCCCATAAAAAGGAAACGTCGTGTACGCAAGTCCCCCGGTAAGGCACGATGGTTGCAGCTTTCGCAGATTCGTTAACTATATGATGCTCTTGTAAGTTTAGTAATATTAAAAAATAAAGACAGAAAGGAGAGTAAATAAGGAGTCTTTTCTTCGTTTGCATTTCTAATCTCTATTGTAAAGATAATATAAGCAATAAGCTTTACATCGCTGATTACATTGAAAAGAAAATGACTGTGGCGCCGAGGGCAAAAATCGTGGGTAGTACTCTTTTACAAAGCGATAAACGACAGCATCGTTGTATTCCAAGTCTGATGTAAAAAAATCGAGATATTATACTTTTTAGGCTAAAGTTATTGCAAAGGTGGTGTGCCAAAAACACACAAAACTCGCCACAGACTAAACTAGTCGTCGATTGTAACTGTCTTTTGTTCATGATGATAGAAGTTCCGTTTTCTATTAAAAAACTGTTGATGTTGTTGCTGTAAAAAGATGGCAATTTTCCATATGAGTCAAAAAATATGGCTTCCCCGCTACTTCTCAAATGTATCAGGAGCCAGTGTTTACCAGGGAGGTGAGCTGGATCTGAATTAACAATGAGAGTACTTGGATAATGTTCTAACACCTTAGGGAGTTCATCAGAAGCAAACACACCCATAAAGGAGGGCGAAACCCTCGGATCTCGTAACATAATTGAATTAAGTTGTGATGTGTTCATCCTCAAATGTTTACTAGAACGTTTCTATGCTCGTCTATTTCGATGATACCATCCATTTCCGCGTAGATGAGTACATTTACTGTGACGGGGAGGGGTTCTGCGAATTTTAACTCCACTCTCAGATTCCCTTGTTGCTTAGGGGAAATATGACATCCGTCAGCATCTAAGTCAGGAGAGAGATCCACTGCAAACAAACTGTAACCATTGCCAAAAGCCTCACGATCTATGTCTATACCACTATTCGAGTGAAGACGACTTGTTCCAGAGAAAAGACTTTTATAGCCTAGGATGAAATTCTTTTCCTTGAAGTTGAAGGTTAGGGGTTTATTGAATATTGGTTCCCCATTTCGAAAGACATTCAGAGCGCTTAAATTAAAGTTTTGAAAATAAAATGGGTTTTTCTTATAGCTACCATTAAAGGATTGACTATCCAATAGACCAAGCACAATACGTTTTGGCAATTTGCCAAGGAAAGCGTTACTGAGGTTCGCCTCAAGTGATCCACTAGGTATGGAAAAATATCGAGGTGTAACACGGGATATTGGGTATTTTATCGTGTGAGACTGCAGTACTTTATTGATAGAGTTGTAGATATGATCTGCAACCTTAACCTTGCGAATGTAAAGAACGGCATCAAGGACTTGTAGTCTATAGTTAGATGTGTCCTCTGATGAAAGTAAACGGAACTCATCTTTATGGTGATAAAACTTTAACGTGAGACTCACTCCATTAACGATCAAGCGCTCTTGATAAAATAGGTCTTGATGTACTCGTCCAAGCAACTCAACCGTTTTTCCCGCTTTGAAAAGCTGGTAACGTTGTTTATATCCTTCGTTATGTCCATCTACATCAAAGTTTTCCATATTCCCCGGAGAGTCTTTAAAATATAGGGCATTCTGCAGCTGACTTGTTTTTGCATCATTACCATAGCTCAGTAAAGCTTCCAGGAATGACTGATAAGCATATGTGTTAGAGCCATTTGATATCAGTTTCCCGCCTAAGTATACATCCACCTGGTTAAACATGGTATTCGCTAAATAGTTTATAGGAGCAACTTTTGCTGTGTCATCCACGAGGGTTCCATCCTGTTTTACTATGCGAGTCTTTAGGTAAAGTAAAGAGTTAGCTAGATCCATGAAGTCCTCACCGGAGGGTTGTATCGAAAACTCGATAGGTCCCCCCTCAGATAAGGAGGACACCGGGTGTATATCTACCCATTTCCCACTCGATATAGCCGTCTGTAAAGGAAGTGATGAAAAAAGTTCTAGTTCTGTTTTGGAACACTCCGTATTCTTTTCCATTTGATTCATCGTTTTACCATTACTAACTGAATATATCTACTGGGCTTTCCTTCTGACGCGCACGCTTTGAACGTTGACGTGAACGTTTCGATGTGTTAACTGCTATCCGAGTTGCACCTTTTATACTGTCAGATGATTTACGTTTTTGTCCCCAAAGTCTTGCAGTGGTATCTTTCAATATATTTTTACCAGCCTCTTTACCCCTTTGCTGTAGTGCCCTCTTTAGGTTTTTACCTTGTGCCACATCCGACAACACTTTACCCCCTGTGTCCAGCGCCGTTTGCCCTAGGTATGCTAACCCTTTCTTGATTAACGGTTGTGCTGATCTAACTATACTTTTAAATACGTTTCCTATGCCATATCCCTTTTGAAGAGGGGGGCCTCGAAACCCACGTATCACTCCATATCCAGTCTGATAATAGGATCCATAGGATGGATTAGCCTGTTGTAAAAAATGTTTTTCCCAATTGCTCATGTTGATATTCAATAGTAAACAACTTTAGCTCTCCTAAAATGAAGTGTTATTATCACCTTTCCCTTCTCAAATGACATGTAACGATCCCTGTCATCTTTTATAGCTATCTCTAAAGTATCAATATGTGTTCTCCGAAGGGGAATGTAAAAAAGTTTATCATATGTCCGGCTCGCGATGCGATGTGTTCCTCTCTCGACTGGAACCACGCGAAGCAGTGGAGAAAAAACATCACCTACCATGGTATTTTCAGTAAAGTCTGTGTAAATGAAAAGATTGGAAAAAGTGGCGAGTATATCAGGCGAGTATTCGCTGTTCAGTGTTTGTTCTTCTATAGTTGTAGGACTTCGAAAACCTAATAATATAGCCACATCACCTTTCAGTCGGAGTCTACCACCTTTAGAGCATGTTACGCTTACTCGGTTTCTTTTTTTACTGTAACGTACATCAACATTGGGTATATTAGACAATCGAGTGGTTATTTGAGTGACTAAGGCTTCGATAGACTTGTAGAAACCATATGGTATTTCCATTTCAAACCAACTTTCTAGATTGTTATCGTATTCGATGATATTATCACCACGCCTTACATTATGCCAGTTAAGTGGGTATATGATTTCAGCTAAGGCGACTTCCCATGCACCATCCAACACTAGAGCTGTAGGTAATTGAGTTCGATAATGAGAAAGCGTATTGTTCGGATATAATGCCATGCTCGCATTACTAGGTAGAGTAACATAAAATTGTTGAGGATTCATTTTCCAAGATTTTTAATGTCTTTCGCTGAGATCCAAGAGTTAAAGGAGGGTGGATAACCTCGCCACTTGACGAAATAAAATAGTTTTCCATGATCTTTCCTCCTTTTTATAACCTTTTCAATGCGATAATAATCATCTGCATGTTTTAAAACCTTTTGTAGTTCCTCAACGTAGAATTTTCCGTACACCTCTTCATTGTCGAGATCCTGTAGCTGAAACGTTGGCGGTATTGTATTGCAGACGTCTTTGATAATAAAGATTTCCTCGGACCAATTAGGCAAGTACCCCTTTTGGAATATCTTTCTCTGTTTGCTGATGCGTACAAAATCACCTATCTTGAACTTTACCTTTACATGATTTATAACAGAAGGGTATAGATGATGACGTACAAGAGTCTCGTTCTCAGATGTAACTTGAGAGGGGCTCATACCTATTGTCCGATGAACACTCTTATTGTAAGACCCCACCAGCTCATCAAGTGTATCAATATAATTCAGGGTGTTTTCAGCGGTGAAATACTTCCACATCAGAGACTTTAACGTTCGATTGAAACGTTCTACTATGCTAGCCTTAGCGTCACTATGTGTGTAAAAATGAGTTATTTCATTCCCTTCTAATAAACGTTGAAAAATGGCATTTGTAAATTCTTTTCCCTGATCACTTTGTAACCTCGTTGGTTTTCGTCTGGAAATTTCCATTATATTTCTAAAGGCTGTGGTCACATCTTTCCCTGTTTTACGTTTAACTGGTTGGCAAAATGCAAAGCGGGAAAACACATCTATAACAGTGAGGATATACTGATACCCTTTATTATATCGTTTGAGTTTGCTCATATCCACTAAATCCGCCTGCCACTGCACATCAAGGCCATATACTTTCACTTGTCGACGATGGTATGTTTTTCGATATGGTTTATGTAGCGTGTAAGTCAACTGTTTACTCATCCATTCTCGTACTATTTTTCTTGTTATCGCTGGTAATAGTTTCTTAGCTGCAGTATAAAGTGCTTCCACCCCTCTGAAGCTCGAAGGATGTCGTCGGTTGTAATAGATACGTTGCAAAGTTTCATCCATTTTCATTGCATACAAGATATATCTCCAACTTAAATAACCAGCAAAAAGCTAATTTATGTTAATTTCCCTCTAAGATACTGCAGGGTCCAATAGATAATACCACTGATTTGACCAATCAGAGGACATGTTCTAGGAAGTGGTATATCCAGAATATAATTGTACCCAGGTCCTTTATTATATTGTGTGGCAATAAACCCATAGGCGTCATGATAGCATGCGTGTATCCTAACTGGGGTAAAGCGTTTAAACAATCTATGCATGAGGGGGGCATATCCCGGACCGATCAGTCCACCTGTAGGACACAACTGTACTGCCCTTTTCCAATCGAGGTTCGTTATCTCGTACACCTCTGCTAAACATTCCACTATAGTTGCAAAATACAACTGTTCCTCCGATCCCCAATGCTGCGCAGTTGGTGGCATAGGGGGTCCAGCAATATCAGGTACATCTAAGTCACCTGCTAGGTAAGCGTCTCTATACTTCCTCTCAATAAGAGGTATACTAACTTCTACATCTTGAAACAACTCCCATAAAGTCTTATCGCAAGCCATATTGTATGTTATATGCTATGGCAATGGCAATCGAGTAAAGGCAAAGTGCGACCTCCACCTATATTTATACAATGATAATAACAACAACAATAGGAAAATAGACAAAAGAGAAAAGAACAATATGTCATTTTTCGATTTTTTTCCCCCTACTGTAGATGAAAAATAATAACAGCAACAACAACAACAACAACTCTTGTAAAAGTTTGATATGATGACAACAACTTAATGTAAACGCTCGTAAAAGTTTAATCTAAAAGCTCGTAAAAGTTTGATATGATAACAACAACTTAATGTAAACGCTCGTAAAAGTTTAATCTAAAAGCTCGTAAAAAAGTCTGGAGCTATAACAACATTACCTAGTCAGTTTGATGTGCTAGCAACAACTTCTGTAAACGTTCGTAAAAGTTTGGGGCTGTAATAACCTCATTATGTTTTTCCTCTACCATTTTCAAGTTAATAGGGAGCGTGCAATCCTTCATCTGCTGATACCACATTTCATTGATAGTATTTTTATTCAATCGTTCGATGGCTTCCTTAAGATGTAATCTTACTTTATCCTCCCAAGGAGTGAAAAGACAGCCTTCATGGTCTTTCTGACTTAGAGCTAAAAACTTACAACCTTCACAGTTGCAACGAGCAACAGCTTCGATCTCTGGAACTAACAGCTCCACGTACAACCGAAGCAAATGTCCATCATCGAAGTATCGTCGATATTCCTCATCGACTTCATCTACTGTAACGGTTACCTTGGATTTCCTACTACCCTTCGCGCTTGCTCCAGCTTGACGTTTTCTAGAGTTTTCATGTTCTTTTGACTTTACACTTTCCTTATTATCGGACTTGTTCTTCTGACGTTGAATTTTCGGAGGGTGTACAGGCAGTAGTTCACCATGTTTTGCTATATCGTCCAACACATTCTTCATACATCCACATAGACGGTTGTACTGATCACATGTTAGTGCTATACCTCTCTTGGTAGGTTGCAACTCGCCATCGTCATCACTTAACGTATACTCTTGTATATGTACTATCATTGTTCCATCATGCTCTGCTACGGAGACAAATCGTGTTTCTTGATCGTTGATGGGGAAGCTTGAGTCAGTCAGTTTTCCTATCGCATCTTTTACCTTTTTCGTTAGCTCACAGAGGCGATTATACTGCTCGCAAGAAAGTGCTATCCCTTCTCTGGTTGGTTTCATATCACCTGATGCATCCAAATAGTAATCGTGTATGTGTACCAAAACATTTTCGTCGTATCGGGTGGCAGAGACAAATCGTTTAACTTTATCATCAATTCGGTAGAGTGAGGTCCCAGGAGCCATCCCTACCGTATCTGCTAGCGTAAATGTGATGGAAAAAAACTATGAATATTAGTTTTAACCTGCTCATGTCGCGGGTGAAGTGTTCTTTTCTTCTATGAAAAACAACAGAAGGTATTGTCCCTTGGGGAGCAAGCTCAGGCCGGCCTTTTGTTCTCACACAATATCATTCACCTTGACTCTCAACAAGCTCAGACTAGTCTTTTGTTATGTTAATATTTATTCATCTGAGCATCAGGCAGGCCTGCACTAGGCTTGTTAGCCTCCTAGACCATCCATCAAGCCTCCGTATGGGTTTGGGACTAGTCAAAGGATATAGAGGAGGTGAGGGTGGTGGTGGGTGATGGTTCCAAGGTTGTCAAGCCGAGTGGTGGGAGTGGAGATAAGCGCCCACTCTCTAAAAAATGCTCCTATTAAGGCGTGCTGTATATGTATATGGCCTTCTCGTGGCGGAACTGTTTTCACTAACAGGAGAAGGGGCGAAGGCGAGTCACTGGCGCCTTAAAACCAGTTGCTTCGAGCAGATATTGCTCGTGACCAGGGGGGTGGGAGGTAATAAACCAAATAAAAGTTGACAGGTGGGGTTATCTTTTTTATAAAACTATGGTGTGTGAATCATGTGACAATTTCAAAACAATACTAAACCAGACAAGTCTAAACTAGTCGTCCCTATATATACATATATATAAAGAAATCTTTTCAGCGGGGGGAATAAAACTTCTATTGAATTTTCAATCAAGCTTATCAAATCGTGTACTCATTTATGCTTTATAGATTTGCAGTCTATTGTCCCCGACCATTTTCTATAAAATGTTTATAGGTGTTATACCTCATCTAAGTTACCTATTGCTATGTTATTTTAGCTCCTGCTATGGCTTCTAAAATGAATGTACTAACTTGTGAGCAATGTGGAAAAGCTTTTGGTTATCGAAGTCAACTGGAAAGGCATATGGTAACTCATACTATGGGGAGACCTTATATTTGTCAGGTATGTCAAAAACCATTTGCAAGGCTTGATAATTTGCAACGTCATTCTCGTCTTCATGAAAGAGACGAAATAGCAGTTAAACGTCCTCGTACTGAGGAGGACGAAGTACAAGATTGTGTGCAGGCTTTTATCCGGGATGAAGAGGAGGAGCGTGAAATAGAACAATGTGTGGCACACTATGCTGAGGCAGTTTTTAATCAAGAAGATGAACAATGGGATCCTCTTTCAGATCATATAATGGTGGGTGGTGGGAGCAATGGTAACCAGTCTATCCCTATTAACTTTGAAGAAGCTCTAGAAGAAACGGCTGTAGGGTACAAGTTCTCCTTTCCACGTGGTTGTGATGCACTTCAAGTTTTAAAAGAGGTATTCGAACAACTACTGCCATTCCTAGGACGCGAAATCCGTAGGCAGGAGGGAGTCAAATGGTTCGTCTCTGTCACTACTATCTTTCGTCAGGGGAGAGATCAGACTGTTCAAACTAACCCTCCAGTTGTTTTTCGAACAAATTCTTTCTCAGCGTTTAACACAGTTAGTGTGGAGCGTGACCTCCCCATCGCTCAACAACAACTTGAATTTAGTATCGATGAATTTCAGCATAATGGTTCTGGATGGGTATTGGATAGGATCGAACATTTAGAGCTTGGACTTGTTCGGATAAACCCGCTAGCTGCATCCACATATATACCTCTTCCAAAGGAGTTAGCGGATAAAAAAGCTGTGTTAAACATTGTCAATCGAGATGAAAAATGTTTTGTTTGGTCTGTTCTTGCAGCACTCCATCCTATACGTCGCACTCAGAAACCTGCTCGTGTGACACATTATCAACTTTATGAACCAGAACTAAACGTCACTGGTATAGTTTTCCCCATGGCTATCAAGGATATACCTAAATTTGAGAATCTAAACCCTGATATATCGGTGAATGTCTTCGGTTGGGAAGATAAGGATGTTTTTCCACTTTACGTTACCTCTTCAAAGGATCGTCTGCATCATGTGAATCTGCTCTTATATGCTAGAGGCGAAACGCAACATTATTGCTTAATTCGTTCCATGTCAAGACTACTTTCCTCTCAGCTTCCATCATCGAACAGGAGCGAACGTTTTTTCTGCTCATACTGTCTCCATGGTTTTACAAGTAGTTCAGCTTTGGATAACCATCTCCCTCTTTGCATCTGCCATGGACTGCAACGTACAAAGATGCCTAATGAGGAATCAGCAAGTCTCTCTTTTTCAAAACTCGAACAACAGTTGAAGTGTCCTTTTGTTATTTATGCAGACTTTGAATGCTTACTACAACCTGTCTCTACTTGCTCTCCAGATCCATCCTCTTCTTCAACCACCGTTTTTCAGCATCACGAACCATGTGGGTACTCTTATTATGTCGTTTCCGTTGATCCTAATTATAACTCTTCGCCTGTATTGTACCGTGGACCCAATGCTTCCACGCATTTTTTAGACGCACTCTTCAGGGAAAATGAAACCATTCGACAAGTGATAAATAATCCTAAGCCAGTTGAAATGACCCCTGCAGATGACGTTGCTTTTCAAGAGGCTATTAACTGTCACATATGCGAACATCCACTCGGTGCAGATAAGGTCCTCGATCATTGTCACATAACGGGGAAATATAGAGGAGCCGCCCATAGTGACTGCAATCTCAATTATAAGATAGATCCTAAGCGATACAAGATTCCAGTAATTTTGCATAATTTACGTGGATATGATAGTCACATCATCCTACGTGGTTATCAACAACGTCATGGAAAGTTAGCCGCCATAGCTAATAATATGGAAAAATATATATCGTTTGAAGTAGGGGGTCTAAGATTTTTAGATTCCGCTCAGTTCATGTTGGCATCATTGGATAGTCTTGTCAATAATTTGTCTGATGAACAGTTCAAACATGTAAAGACTTGGAGTAATCATCAACATTTTCCTCTACTTTTACGAAAGGGTATATACCCGTACGAATACATGGATAGTTGGGATCGTTTTTCCGAAACTTCTTTACCTGGTAAAGAAAAATTTTATAGTTCCCTAAATCAAACTCTCATAACCGATGATGACTATGCGCATGCCCAAAATGTGTGGCATTCATTTGGAATGACAGATCTCGGTCAGTATCATGATCTTTATTTACAAACGGACGTACTCCTCTTAGCTGATGTGTTTGAAAACTTCCGGACTACCTGTATGTCCTACTATCATTTGGATCCATGCCATTCATTCACCAGTCCGGGTCTTTCCTGGCAGGCTGCTCTCAAGAAAACTGACGTAACACTGGATCTTCTGACTGACCCTGACATGTATTATTTTATTGAGAAGGGTATACGCGGTGGGGTGGCCATGATATCCCATCGACTAGCTTCGGCTAATAACCCTTTGGTTCCTGATTATGATAACTCAAAACCATCAGACTACTTAATATATTGGGATGCGAATAACTTGTATGGGTGGGCTATGTCTCAACCTCTACCCTCAGGGGGCTTTGACTGGCTCGGACCCCAGCAAGTTAAAGATTTCGATATAGATAATGTTAACATAGATGATGATGTGGGTTATATCCTAGAGGTTGACCTTGACTATCCTCAAGACTTACACGATGCCCATAAAGACTACCCTTTAGCTCCTGAGTCATTTACCATAACAGATGACCTGTTATCCACTTATCAACGCAGCCTCCGTGAAACGCTACATATTACAAATCCTCCTCCAACAAAGCTGACACCCACACTTTTTGGGCGTAAGAACTATGTCGTTCACTGTCGAGCTCTTAAATGTTATATGAAACATGGGATGGTCCTCAGCAAAATACATCGGATATTGTCTTTCAATCAAAGTGCTTGGTTAAAACCTTATATTGATTTTAATACAAGGATGAGAGCTGCAGCATGTAATCCATTCGAGAAGGACTTCTTCAAATTATTGAATAACTCGATATTTGGGAAATCTATGGAAAATATTCGACGACATAAAAATATAGAATTAGTCGGAAATCCTAAACGTCTCAAGTTTTTAGCGAAGAAGCCTAGTTTCAAATCGTTCAAGATGTTTACGCCATCATTAGTTGCCGTGAACAGTGTTAAAACATCCGTCTTGCTCAATCGTCCTATTTACCTCGGGCTTGCCATCCTTGACATTAGTAAAACATTGATGTATGACTTTCATTACTCCTACGTAAAGCATTGTTATCCAGGAGATGCTAGCACTCTCCTTTTTACTGACACGGATTCATTGTGTTATCGTATCAGGACGCCTGACCTATATGCCGATATGCGTCTTCATGCTCTACGTTTCGATTTTTCCGAATATCCAACTACGCACTTTCTTCACTCAAACGTTAATAAAAAGGTACTTGGGAAGTTTAAAGATGAGTTACACGGCATTCCCATGGAGGAATTTATTGGTTTACGTCCTAAAATGTACTCCTTGAAATTCGCCAACAAAGAGAAAAAGACTGCAAAAGGAGTTAAGAAGTGTGTTGTAAAGCAAGAACTTTGTCATCAGGACTATAAAGATTGTCTCTTTTCAGGAAACAAACTGTGCCACTCGATGAAACAAATCCGTTCTTCCAACCACCACATCTACACTCTTTAACTCAATAAAAGTTCCCTCTCCGCCTATGATGATAAACGTCATCTTCTACTTGATGGTATCACTTCCCTACCTCATGGACATTATAGGCTGACTAATGTCACCTCCTAAGTCTAGATGGATCAAGATTGTATATAACCTCACCTGTCAACTCAACCTTATTCCTGCTATCAAGGGGATTAATAAAAAACAATAAAAAATAAAAGTTATAAATAAATAAAAGGCAACAACAACAACAACAAAAACAGGGGTGGGAGGTACTTAAACGTTACGATAGCAGGAGTATGGTTTCTCGGTTTCTTCCCCTCTGATCCGATACTGCCTATGATCTTTGGGGTCTTCCGAGTCAACAAAAAGAACTCAAACTAAGGTTGCAGCCTTGACGTTGGCGTTTGAGCTTCAAACTAATGGCAACCGGCAGCATATGAAATAAAAGGATGGAAATACCCCAACTAGAGGAAACAAGCCTCCACCTGTTGCGTGACCACCCCTCAGCTAGATGAAACAAGCCTCCGCCTGATACGTGACCACCCCAGCCAGAGGAGACAAGCCTCCGCCTGATACGTGACCACCCCAGCTAGAGAAAACAAGCCTCCTCATGATACGTATACATCAACGAATGGAAAAAAGAGGACATTACGAGACGTGTGTTCACCACGCACACTTCCCTCTCACCAACGAACTGCAAAAGTGTTCGTTAGTTTGCTATATGATGAACTTTTTGATTTAACCTTAAGATGTGAGTTTGCTATGATTTACCTTGTAAATGGAGGAAGAATAATAAACTTGATAGATATTGGATGCTGTTTATATTTTTTACTTATTTTTAAAAACTCCCTGCATCAGCGCTTTGCTCTCGCTATTTAAGCCACGTTTATGTTGACACAAATAGCATTCTTACCTCTTAATTGCTGACTTGGTAGTTTATTGAATTTCCAGACCACCATGGAACGCGTTGCGGGAACAATAACATTCTTGCCTCCTAAGTGTTGGCATGGTAGTGACATCTTATTGAATTTCCTTCACCTCAAAGAAAGCGTTACCGGTAACGTCACTGCTATTGTGATGTCACAATAACTTTCTTGCCTCTAACTTCCTGTCCCAGTACTAACAACTTTTATTCTACTAACAAGTTTACCTTGAAGTTCAAGTTCTCGTTCAAGTTCTAGTTTCTAAGGCATTACAGGCTGTATTTCTATACATGCATACGCTACAGGAGTATCAACAGCATGTATGATACAATCAGATATACAATAAAACGATCAAGGGTATTATATTTTCTGGGTAGTGGAACACTATCCTGTGGTGTCAATGCCCTCAATTTATGATTTTCTACTGAAAAAGTGGTTCCATCTTTCTTTTTTACAAGGACTGTGGGAGAAGCCCAAGGGCTAGTTGAAGGGGTAGTTATATCATTATTAAGCATATCCTGGATATGATGATCAAGTTTGTTATGGACACCAGGTGTAACGCATTAAGTTCTGTAGCGAAAAGTGGACGCCTTGCAAGTATCAATTCTATGAGGTTTCAATCCAGTTCGGCCGAGTTCTTTAGATCTGGTGGCGTATGCAACTCTATAGTTACATGAAATGTCCGACAACTGCCATGGATATTACGATGAGATCGTTGATTGCTCAAAATTCAACAGTCAATGTTCAATGTTCAGATTGCGATTTGGGTGCACCCACATTAGGATAAGTGAAACCATCGCCGTCAAGATCGGTACTAAAAGATATTTCGTAACAAGTCGCCACATTCATACCTGGATAAAGCGGCACAGGAGTGTTTGTCGGATTCAGAAGGCGAAAATACGCAGGACGACTTGCAGGGGTGTCAACTAATGTGTGAGCCCATATATGTACGGCAATAGATAGAGAGGATCTATAGCGACCTCTGTTCCCAATGAAGTGTCGTTGGGAATTTGGATAGATCAGATACTCTCTGCTTTCGGGGGAATATCTACAGGATCTACTAAAGTTGCATGAAAAGTCTCCCGCATGTTATCAAAACATTTATCAGAAAAAGGTAACTCCCAAAGTGTTGTTAAAGGGATACTTTCTGCACCAAAGTAATATGCCTAAGCAGTAAATTGATCACTGCAATATTCAATTGGAAAAGATCAACTCCCAAAACTTCATCATAAGCAAAATCCGAGTCGATGTGTGTTAGGTGGTGATGTGCATATGTGCTGACATCATAATCAAGATATGCAGACCCAGCAAGTTTTCAAGGGTTACCGTCAGTGCCGATGATGGATGTATAAGTAGGCCCCTGCATGATAGGACGTACGTCTACGGAAATCCGATCCCATAAAGTCTTACTAATAGCCATAAGAGACACACCAGTGTCGATCAGACAAGTGATGGGTATGTCGTAATGAGTTTTAGTTAAACGAGGACTATCAGCTAGTTTACCAAAAGTTGGAACAGTTAAAGATGTATGGCCGTGCTTTTCTGCCATTGGTTGTACCTCAGGATTTGCTAGATGGAGAGTCCCTGTCGATTTTCCGAATACTTATGCTTTGGGTACCCAATTGTTTGGCGACCCTGGGAGGAGGAGGGAAAGTTGCCTGTTCTGCGACCATCAAAATTGCCTACAGCTTGCACACCTGTCCTAGATGGGGGATTATTTAGAGGGAACTAACCCACAGTATGACTGGGCTGTCTTGACGTGTAGCAAATTGGATCCCCAGTGTGAGGAAGTTTAGGGCCAAGAATGTGAAAATTAGCCTGGGTTGAAGGGACGCGGTTAATATAGTGAGATGCAGATTTGTGTCCATCTAGTGTTGATTGCACTGCCTCACAAATCCCTTTGGAGATTTCTTTGATGAGGAAAGCAATGTTAGTCTTATTTAAGAACGCATGGAAAATTTGTTGCTGCTGTATGTAGGTGTGGGTTTTGTGTTGTCAACTTAGTTAAGGTTTCCAGTGTGGTTTTCTCAACCTCAACTGTGTCCCTCAGTAGTAGTGAGAAAAAGAATTGAGCGCCAAAGGGATACCGACATTTTGAGGGCAGCCGAAACAAAGACGATGACGTCAAGCTGGCGCAATGGGATGAGGCAATGAGATGATGTAATAGTATGACGTTGTGCTGGGGTTATTGCACAACCATGCTCGTGTTGTTTCTCTTCCCTTCTCTTTGTTGTAGTTTTTTCTTTGGACGAGTAGGGTGAAGCACCCTCATCCCCCCACCCTTTCAAAGACCTAGCGTGCACCATACCTCTTTGTAAAGCAGCCCACCCTATCAAAGACCCTGCATATGTATTACCTCGCAGTAAAGTAGTTAATGCGCGATGGACACTTATGCTCGTGTTGTTTCTCTTCCCTTCTCTTTGTTGTAGTTTTTCTCCGCTTGAGTAGGGTTCATTCATCAGCACAATAGTTCTAGCGCCTAGTATTATTGTTAGGCGCCGTTGGAGGAAGACACCAACATATAGGTACAAGGATCGAATGAGACTTTTACTTGTCGACAAATCCGGTTTATTTCTTAAAGGACAATTAAAAAAGGACTATACTCTTGACAATCTCATAGTACGATGGCACGGGCTGAACAATACATTGTTAAAATAAAAAACCAATATAGTGCGCCAATGCACTCTTAAATTCACGGTGAACGAAAAAATGACTCGTCGCTTCGTAAGTCCCTCAGTTATCGTTAGGTATTATCGATAGGCCATCCTCGCTTTATGTCAAAGGCAAACTAAAGTTCGTCATCGTTAAAATATCTTTAATAGCCAGAACGGGTCTTCGTGTTGCAGGTGCCAACAGCCAAACATGTGTCTCGGGTGTGAATGTGCTTTCCTTGCCAATTCAGAGCCAACCAGAAGGCACGAAACAGTACCAGCAGGAGCAAGGGATCATGTGAGCCACCAGGCTCCAACCAGGCACTTTCGCACCTTATGAATGAACCTGAAAAGACAAGGAAGATACAACGCGTGAAAGCATGAAAAGTGTAATGTGAGTAGCATGTGGGCACCAGCAACAGGCGGGAACACATAAATATATGCCATGAAGATCATCCCTAAATAATTAACTAAACTTAATATAATTTCTTCTAGTAGATCCAGTAACTCTTTTACAATCATTGAAATACTATAATATACCCATCATTTCTCTATAATAATCATCTCAACACAATCGTCATAATATCATACTATCATCATAACAATGCTATCATCATAACATAATTGTTCCATTATAACATAATCATTTGATCATAACATAATCATTCTATCATAACAGAGGTATCTGAGCCTTGGAAGGGGACGTGAGTACCTTAAGTGCGATTGTGTTGGGCTGTATTTCGCACCTCACTTATACCCCCACTTTGACGAGGGGAACTGTTTTACAGCGAGATAGCAAGCATGAGCTATTCTGAAGCGCATATACTCCCCCCCCCACTCCTTGGTGATTTTCTGATCATTACGAGATTTCCTATTCATTTGAAAGGTGAAAATTTGGTGGTTTGTAGAGAAGGTTTGTTTCATCGAATGTTGCTGGTTGTTTCCAAAGAGTAGACAGTTCTTATAGTCCTGATAGGAAAGTTCTTGTTTGACAACACAATTTTTTTATTCATTGGCAATCTTTTTCAATTTACCAGCGTATTTTATTGAATACAGTCTAGAAAGGAAAAGCTATAAATACCTCCACAACTTCACCAAGTAACTTGTCCTTAAACTTCCAAAGTACCTTTCTACTCTCATTTGAATAAAGATTGTGTTCAATTGAATATTCCAAGTAGTCGAAAAGATGACGTATGATAAATGAAAGTTGAACATGAGAGTTTTACATATATTGAGAATAGCAAGCCCAAGGTAGATAGGACGGAGAGCAGTACGGCCACTGAAGACTGGGTAAACATCTTTCGAAGATTTGACACTCGGTTTATTTGCAAAAAACTCCAGAGCTATATTTTAATGCAGACGTATGTTCTCCATTGATTTCCCGAATGTCGAGTTGTTTATTGGCCTTAAAGCAGTCCTTTCAAGTGTATTGCGGACACCTGCTCTCTGAATTTAAGGGATAGTTGGCTTCAGCCAGATATTGTGATGTTATGAATAACCCCGCCTTGTATCCCCTGTTCATGGATGATTGCATGTCCTAACCAGTGAGGAGGTCCAATTTTTAACCCTAACCCTAACCCCAACTTTCCAAAGTGTAAATGATTGTACTAACTCAACCCTTTTTACGCTTCCCTGGCTTTTATACTTTTCTGACATGTTTTATACCATCCGCTACTACAGTGTATCCATAGCTTTTTTTTAAAGAAAAAGAAACAAGGTAATAAACACTTTTTCAAACAGATAAACCTGATATAACATAAAATGCAAGATAAACTTACCAGATCCTGTATCTCAATCCCTTCAAAATAACGCGAAGTTGCGCTGCGTCTCTGCAGCCGTTGTCTCCCTACAAAGAAAGAAAATCTCTAAATATGTATATTTTATCTATGTATATCGATATAAGTATATTTGTTTGACTGTCTGTATGTGTATGTGTACACCACAAAGATTGAAAGGGAACTATATCGCCTACTACAAGCACAACACCTGAAAATCGAAAAGGAAACCTCTACATAATCCAAACACTTCTCGATGGTGACTATAACACTCTACCAACAACAGCCTCTAAGTATATCACATAAAACAGGATATATATATATATATAACATATGCAATTAACATCAAAGTAAAAACTCTTACTTACTCAACATGTCGAACGATCTTTAACCTTGAGGGCTGATCCTCTTCCTCCCACGACTCAGTTATGTAGCACCGATATATTCGTTGGTCCTCTAGTGCTCGTTGACAAGCCTGTTCGAGAGACAAGGTGACGTCGATGAACTGTCTGTTCCAATAGACTTAAAAAAACAACAACCACATCTTGCATATGTGTTGGATAATAGATAGTAGATGATATCTACTAATAACCGAACAAACTATATATATACCCACACAATAGCATCTAGTCACTTTTGTTTCACTTTATGCAAAGAACACGTCTCGATGACGTCTTCTCACTTTGCTTCATGACGAAGAGAGAAATACTATCTTCTAACAAACGAACAATAAACTACTGTCATGATTTATTCTCACTTTGCTTCATGACGAAGAAAGAAATGGTATCTTCTAACAAACAAACGATATACTACCGTAATGAAGTCTTCTCACAAACAAAGAAACGATATCCTATGATAATTACCCTTTTTGAAACTTACGTCTTAGTTTGCTTGTCCTAACATAATCACCTACTTTAAGTTTAGGTCTGTTTGTAGGGATGGTAGGATAAAGGCGTTGTCGTAGTTTTGTTTCACCTGCTGATGTTGTGTAAGGTATCCACAGTGGAAGAGTACCCTCTAACAGTAAGCGTATATCAAACATGGCACAGCAAATGATCATCGACGAGGATCTAAATCTATATGCAGACACAGAGAGCGAAAGTGAAAGTATCGATGATAACTCAGAAGACGAAGGAATAATGACCAAGACAGAGGAAGTTGAGATGGGTAATCATGAAAAAACGTTCTATCTCCATCGAGATGTTTTTAATAACCAACGTGCTTTTCATGGATGGCCTCTCATACCCGATGATCTATGGACCTCCTATCAATCTTCATAATTTTTCCAAACGCTTTTATGGTTCCGTTATCTGGATGAACATGATGTTGCATTTTTACACAGACCATATCCGTACTTTCTTATCTTATCACAACGGATAGAGATAAATGCTTTTGAGGAACCTTCTCGCTTCTTCTTTTTTGTTGAATCAGGGAACAGTACAATGATCCCCACGGATTTAAGCAGAGTCGTAGGGTTTCAGTTATGGAAGTCATGTTCAAACGAACTATCCACCACGATCATGATGACTATCGTCAGAAAGGCTTTCAAAAATAATCATCTCTATCGCAAAACACAGTATGGCTTTCAGCTCAGACCAGAACGACTCCCTATATGTTCCAGGATCACTACTTTATGGACAACAACTCGATACCTTGTTTGGCGACAGAATGTAATGAAAAACTCACAGCCCTCCTGTTGGATGACCTCCGGAGATCAGGACTTTATCTAGCTATGAAAGTAGTAAACAACCAAACTTTCTCAAAACTGTAGATATCACGTTGATGTAGTCCCTGAAAGACTTAGGATAAAATATGAAAAAAGTTATCACCTGATGTACTTTCTACCTTTTGTAAACCTTTTTTACCTAATGTAAACACATGGTACTCTTGCGCACAAACTTACACATACCCCCCCGCCCCACTATAGGGGAGGCGTTAACGTCCGCGCAGTTCTCTTTCACTAATACCTGTTACTCATCTAATATGTGCGAGCTCAAACATAGATATAATCACTAGTTATGCTTTGCTATGCTTTGCTATGCTATGCTATGCTATGCTATGCTATGTAGTCACAAAAAAACCCAAACCCCAACAGTCGCTTCATCACTACAAACCTCTACCTATTGATCGTTACATATAACGTCCATCCTAACCTCCAAATTATCCATGTTACATCATCCTCGCAATATGATAACTATCGCTTATGCTATCTTTAGTAACCTCCAAAAATCAAGTGCGGCAGTACTATACGCTTATTGTCTTCAGATCTTGTGACGTCGTTCCCTCTAAAAATCAAGTGCGGCAGTACTATACAAAAGTTCTCTACTGGGAGCCAGCCCCACTTTGGATCTAGCAGTATGGAGGGAAATCGTAGCTTACAAGATCGAGCGCTTTGTAGATCGATTGTTTGTTACATTTTAAGACATTACGTTGTCAGAGAAAACGGACTTCGGTTAGTTACATCAAGAGTTTCCCATGTTATCGAGGATTTAATCAATGATGATCATGATAATCTTTTTTAATTTAAATAACTTTTATTGTTTGAAATATTAGTGATAATGGCAATCATATAAATTTTACTAAATGTGAATTGAATCAATGAGAAATAGACCAGCAATAGATAATTCAGTCAACGACCGGAAGACAAAGAAAGGATAGGCCTAGGCAGAAGTGCCCAAGTTTGACATCACGTGGAAGTCAACTTGTTTCGCACAACAAGTGAAGCATTTAGCTATGCGGATCTGAAACTTGGACTCTGAAACAAGTCTTTAAACAGTACGTCCAACCCTACTGAAGTCACATGTGTCGACACGTGTAGAACATTAACTTGAAGCGTCACATTACCAACAAAACAATGTAAGCCTCTCTAAAGTCACAGAAGCTATCAGAGCCCACTGTCACTGTCCTGCGTATAGCCCTACTGCTTCAGCGGTGCAGAATCTGCCCGCTCACTTTGAAAGCCATCAGGGCTACCTCATGCAAAACTATGAAAACGGGAGGAAAGGCAAATCTCGGCCAAATTTAACAAATTAACCGAAATCAATTCAGATGATTCGTTCCTTTTCACTTCGAGTTCACTGACGACAATTCATGAACACACAACCCTGCGTAGCCCTTGACTCCTCTATTTGTCAATATATTTCATGCCTTTCACGAGTAATGGTTTCTAAACACGTTTTTGTTGTTCCTTATAAATGTGGATATATTAAGCAAGCCTTCTAGACATCTAAAAAGTTCTTGTTTACTCGCATTTAAAGCTATCCGATTTACTTCATTTTGGAGTAAACTGGCAGTTCACTTAACCCTTAGGGAAGATAATCGGCCAACTGACCGCGTGTGAACAGTTTTCCTCTTTATTCGTTTTCTGTGTGAGGTGACAGATTCAATAATGGGGAAGGGGGGAGCACTAGGAAACTTACTACATGCCATTTTCGTTGTTGGCATATGTCAGCCAAGTAAGACAGTGCGGTAATCACCAAATATTTATTTGGGAGAGAGGCTAAACCGATTTATGCACAAACGATTTTAATGTTTCAAAGACTTGCCCAGAAAAGTACATCAAGTCTGTTAGAGTTTTTCGATAACCTTGGAAATTATTAGAGGGGCTATAGCCCTCCCCCCCCCCCGTGGTTACGGCACTGAGGCAAACAATCGACAATAGAACACTTTGAATGTATAATTTCTTCTCTGTAATATTATGATCTTTTTAGTTGATTATGGGTTTCTGGAATTTCACGAAGATAACTTCATACAAAATATGCCCTGATCTCTGGTAAACATCCTCATTGTTGAGGTCGTTGGTTATAATATGCATTCATCAAATTGAGAACACGTTAAACCTTCTGCAACCAACAGTTGCCAATTACTTTACATATGCATGACTATAATTGGTAAATGTATTAGAGAAGGTAAGATGTGTGAGGCAAGCATAAAGTCCGAGAAATACCAGATGCAGACTCATCTATAAGGTCCCATAGATACACTAATAGTCAAGACCCGTAGTTGCAAATTCTGTACATGGCCAAGTCTTGAAGAAAACCAGAGTACTTTTGTTATAGGGAACTTGTAATTTAAGAAACAGCAGCCCAAGGCTTACTTTTCCCCTAACATCTAGTTTCTTTCAAGGCCAAATTCGAAAAATTTGGAGGTGGATTCGGTCAACTGAGAGCCGGCCGACCAGTGCTGGACTATGCAGTGCAACTTTACTAGTTATGAGTTAGGCTCCACCCAATTGATAGTCATAATACCATATTTTGCATCTGTTTTGACGTTTTCAACGTTCTGTTTCTTTCCACATTGCTGTGTTGGTTATTTTCTTAGAAAACTCTCTCTGCTTTTTTGTTTTGTTTGTGCTTCTTTCCCTCCTCCTCCTCCACCAATTCATTTTTCATTCTTGTCTTTGCTGTTTGTACGTTTAATTCTATTGAGTCCCTTTTCCCCGTTGCATTTGTCTCATTCTGCTGGAAGGATGATCTGTTGATTTTTTTGGTGGGGTTTACATAGTTTAGTTCGCTTTGCTTTTCGTGTATTGTTTCTTAATTTCTCGTATTGCCGTTGTACCGGTGTATTTTATTTTTGCTGTACTGTTGTTGTGTTGATGACAATAAAGATGTTGTTGTTTCCGGGGTTGTTGTAGGTTAGTTTCAACAGATTATTGTTGTTTGTTTTGTTTATTTCATTGTTGTTTATTTGATTACTTCGTATCTAGGGTTTTGTTGGTATTGCCACGTATTATTTTTGTATTCCTCTATCTTGTACCTCCCAGTTCACCGCATGGTCTTACTGTTGTCACTAAACCTACGGATAGACACAGAAAGTAAAAATTGTTCAGTACAATTGTACCTTTCCAGTATAAAAAACAATTGAAATAAGGTTTAAAATTGATCATGATTTGACTGAAGTCAGTATTAGGCATAACTTTGTATTAATGAGTCACAACACGGTCGAATATTCAACCTATCCAACTTTGATGCAATTAAAATCTCTACAACCTGCTATTGCATTATAGGATAACATTGCATTATACCATTGTATCAACCAGAATCGTCTTTGACACCTGCATGCTTGTTTATTGTGTTATCATGAATATTTGATATTTGACGGCATTTAATTTTGACGAGGTAATAGACTTTTATATGAAAATGGAATGATTTAGTAATGGCGACGCAGATCTTCGTAACGACAATGAGCAATAGTTCTAAGCAACACAAACAAGCGACGGTGTACATAAACAACAGGAGCCCTCCTGTATGAGATGTTCACTTTGTTACCTAAGGTACATCGATTAATAAACCGCATGAATCAAACCACCGTACCCTGAAGGATTGTGTTGTACAGAAACCAGTGTACTGGTTGTCTTATCTAATTAATTCTGGTTAAGACCAAAGGGTAAGCATGCGTAGTATCATGCAAAAAGGGGCAAAATAAAATCGGCCCCACATTGCTCAAAATGAGAGTTATCCTCCCTTTCAGACTAAAAAACTGGTTAGACCGGCAACTTTATATGCTAAGACCATCAATGGCAAAAGCTAACAGCTACAAATTTTTAGCAGCTTGACGAAAGATCTAATCAAACATTCCTTGTTTAAAACTCAATTACATTAAATCACAAAGTGACAGAATAACGGAGAAACTTTGAATTGGAATCCGATGAAGTTCTTACTGTACAAACACTTAAAAATCCTTTTTGCTGACAATTTTGGTGGGGTAATGCCCCACTTGCCCCTTAGCACGAGCCGCTACTGGCCTTTGTTTATGTAATTTACCAAATATACCTAAAGAGAGATGCTCCTTCCAGCCGTTTAGCTCGTAAGAACACAAGACCATTTCAACACAGTGACTTGTTAATATTTTTACCAGAATAGATTTCAAACATTTGGACAAGTTTAAATCTTAATTTTCAAGATTTTCTTCTATCCCCAATGACTGAATATTAACAATTTAAACATCAATACCTACTTTTGCCCCCAATATGGGTCATGGTTTGTGACAGAATTTCAACTCTGTGGAAATTTTGGAAGCACATTGCCCCTCCCCCCGGTTCTCCCGTCCTTGGATTGGCGCTTAGCTAATAATAATTTCCGCAGTCTTAAATTACTGAATTTTAGCTACATTGCCAATGTCTTATCTACTGCTAGTTATTGGCCTTCCTATCGCGTAATGAAACAATTGCTTTCTCCCCGATGCAAAATCATAATCAGAATGTATTTGTAGAAGTTACATTTTTACGTACGGCTTAAAGTATGAAGTTCAAGAAGCAATGTAGTGACGCAATATCCAAACAATAGACATCCCAAATTTCTCATTCTGATTCTCGGGGAATCGTCGCGCAACACGAAGACCGTGGGTTCGATTCCCCATCGCTTAATGAAAAATCGTGGGACCACGTGGAATCGAACCCACGGTCGTCTTGTTTCGCAACGCGGAGACCATGGGTTCGATTCCCCGTGGTCCCACGACTTTTCAACTTCGAGATTTTACCACACCGATGTCAACATTCAGTCATTACACCAACATCGGCGATCTGACCGGGGCATGGTAAAAAAGTAAAGGATAACAGCAATACGAAAAACAGGAAATAAGAGAGGCATTGATGTTCTAGTGACCTTAGACGGATGTTCTAGTGACCTTAGACGAAGCCCCATTGGGAGAGTTACAGGGTCTCTTTCTTGCAAACTTTCCATGATACTCATTGCTTAAACAATGATATATTCCCCCTCCAGTAATGGTCCATTATCTCTTCCCCAGATTGGCGTCGCTGGATACCCGTTTGAACCATTAATTAGATACTACGCATAAGCTGCCAACATACGACTGCTAAGGTCTAGAATCATTGACACGAACGTCATAAACTTCAGAACAGAATTTTGTCTTAGCGTGATTTTATTAAATTAATTTAATATTTTGAAAATTTCATGCTCACACTTATTATTTGCATAAAAAATGATGCAGTTTTAACGCCGTGAAATCCCGTTTGAAGGGGCTAAGCGGTGATCATGTACATAGGACTTAATTGGAGCATAGAGCACTTTATGACCGGATACCCTTCCTGACGTCACCAATGGCTATTCCAGGAAGGCGAGGAACTTATCCACTAGACCACGGCGGCTCTACACTTATTACTTGCATACACAAATCTTTTTGCCTCTTACATGTAATAGCTGTAAGTGCTGATCATCGTAACGCTTAACGCAACAACATTCATAAGCTGGATTTATAGCCTTGGTTATTAAAATGTATGAAAGTTATTTTGGAAAAGCATTTAGCAACAAGATGCCTGGAATCTATAACTGGTGGCACTAAAGTAGGCTATATTCAGAACTTGTAAAAGAAAAAAAAATGAGCAGTGGAAGAAGAGCGTTAACCGAAGAGGAAGCCATAGAATATAAAACGGGCACCCGGAGTTTTCTGATTCTCTCAAAGATGCAAAACATGCTGAGTTGGTAGAATTTGTAGCGACTTTGTTGGATACCGTAAATGTTACTAGCTAGCTCTCCTTCCATGTGAAAGAGATCACAGTTCCTCCAATAGATAAAAGTCTCGAAACTACTGGATTTGTTAACAGCGAGTTGCTCTACCTTGCGCTGCTTGCGACAGCGACGTTACATTGGAATGGTTTTCTTTGCAACGATCGTTTTGGTTTGCTTTAGTTTCTTCTATTGTTATTCACGTATTTTACCCTGTCCGCCATGGTATTTGTATCAATTTTTTCCGTGTGGCCCGGCCGGGTGACTCAAGCTGGGTTGCAAAATACAATATTACCGATAATATACCTCTTTTTACTCCTTGTCATGATCAAGCAAACAGGGAATGATTCTACCTGAGTACGAATCAATCATTCGTTCAGCGTAATCGATTCTCGTTTGTAGACTTTTGTTGGGATGTAAATTCCCGATTGCATTAATGTTAAAGGACATCATGCAAAATTTCCTACCAGCGTATATATATCGACTCGGATGTCCATTCAACGTGCAAATCTCACCGTCTTAATATTATATTCGGTAGCATTTTTCCGTACTCGCCATTCTGAACTCACAGTGATCTGAACATCATGTGATATCTTGCAGTATTCCTATACTCCGGTGAAAATGCAACCTGATGCAACTTCAGCTAAAGTAAGGATCTTCACGCTGTATTGTTTGCAAGTTGCATAAAGTAGCAAGATGATGATGTCCATAAATACATGCAACTTTACTAAGAACAAATTTCTAAACAAGTTACGATCAGTTGCATGTGTAAATCGCTCTTCAGATATATGAATGGCCTACAGCTACAGGCTCCTAGTGCATGTCGGGTAGGCCTTTGACAAATTTAGTCCCATTTCCTACAATTTATCACTTAATGTGGTAGGTTTAGCTGCGTGTATAGTATGAAGTTGTATTGAAGGCTATCGGACTTGATCACGGATAAACCTTTGAACCTAAACCCGTCCCACATGCGCACAATTAAAAAACCGGGGGATTTAATACCATCTTATTTAACCCAGTATTTGGTAAGACGGTCAAGGCAAAAAAAGCTTAGAGATTTCTTAAGCAAGCTCATAAACATTCCCCTATGAAGTCAATTCGATTAAAATATTTATAGGAAAATACTGCAAGCAAGCTCTTCTGCCATGACAACTTTAAAATATTATCAGGAAGCACAGCACTGACTTCATGCAACACGAAGACTAAGTTGCAAATACGACCGCTATATAGTAGCCAATCATAGGCCTAAAGCTGAAAAAAATTATGCCATTGAATAAACGTTTTGAAATTTTCTAACAATGTGGATAAGGAATTCTTCTGTCAATCAAAAACTGCAAAGACAAATAACACGACCTCGACATTGTATGGAAGGTTGATGATAAATAGTAGGCCCCTCTTGTCATTTAAGAAACCCCTTGTAGTCTGACATATGCCATAGGGATAGGAAATGTAACCTAAGGTAATTGCAGTAATCTCTTTTACAACAGTTTATTGGTACTAGGGTCTATTTTGTTTGATCGTGCACCCAAGCAACGGTATCAGTAATGCCTGATTGTGCAATACAAATATGTGTTGCGTCTGCAAAGGTCAGCAGAACAACGAGAAAGAGAAACTGCAGTACGGACAACTTGTTGTCTTCTTACAGACTTGCTCAGATCGCTCTTCATCCACGTACACGTATTCCTGCTCAGACCTACAAGAATCTAAACATCTAAAGGTTCTGGGCGAACTAGTTGGTTAATACAACAAAGACTTAGCCTACCTCTGGTAAAACAAAGGTGTAAATTGGCTCGTGTACTAGGCCTACTGAATTTAGGAACCAATCTAAATATTTAGATCGCCCTGGGACCAATTGAACAATCTTGCTAAATCTTTTAACATTGTTGAATACAAACTGGAGAATGTACAATTGACATGTATCTAGAGCTTAGAAGGGCATGATATTTAATACAGCATTTAGAGTATGTTAAACACGTTACCTCTTGAGTACATATCGGAACTAGTCCTGAAATGCCATCATAGAATACTTTTGCTGTCAATCAAACGCAAAGACAAATAACAAGACGTCATACATGTCTTTTTATATAGATTATGTATCACAATATAATAGAAGTAAGTTTATTCGTTTTAATGAAAAAGGTCGAGAGCGTAATTACGATGTGCAGTATGTACTCCAAATTACTTTGCTTTCCCGGTACTGCCTCCCCTGCCAGAGAGCTCAAACTTTTAAAATTGTCCCTACGGAAAATCTTTGAGCAAAGAGGCAGAGTATATTTGAAGAACAAGGAAAAGCAACTAAAGAAGATTACAACTGGATTAGATTGTGTTCCCAGCTCAGTCTTTTTCTCCTTTCTCATTCCTAAAGCAAAGTTGCCATTGGGTCAATGTCTGTTGGGTTAGTTGCACAAGAGCACTTACGCATTGATCATAATAAATAAGCAATGATAGATTAAAACAGGGCTACGTCCGGGTCTCCTACTTTTTCACCTTTTACATTCTGGTCATTGGGTAGGGTCATTGTCCAAACTTTTTTGTAGTTCTTCTGGTTGATCTTTCACTGTACGGAGAAGATACACGTGCTGAGTATATTGCAGATTTCGATTTTTTATGTTTTATGTATTATAGCAGGCCGCAATAACAAATAGGAGTCAACACGCAATTTTCTAAAACATCTTCTAGACAAATTGTTGATTAGTCATCTCGTATGTCTGTGATTCTCATTCGTTTTTGGCGATTTAGGCCAGCTGATTATGCGGAAAACCCCGTAGAGTCATTTACAATATACGTTTAGTGAGCTCGACCTTCAAGCAAGTCAAAAATATATTTGTCGAACATTAATCGAGCAAGAAATAGAATGCATGTATTACTTTATAGTGACGTAATATATACGAATGTATACGAATTTGTACAATGGATTTGTAACCGCGTCATCCCAGTGACTAGGAAATAGAAAGCGCTTGTGACCTATCATGATTTTATATCTTCTTTGAACTTATAAGACATCATAGAGTACATCCTTACATGATGACAGTTTAATTAAGATGGTGATAAATGCATAACACCTCTTGCGTAAAAAGGAGCGTGTGAGAGATGTGTACGACATATTAGAACGTCTAGTAAGAAATAGAATTGTATAACTTTTAAAAATTGAAATAAATGCCTGAGGGAATCTCATTGATTTCTGTACCCCCAGGGAGTTTACACCTCCCTAGGGGATGCCTCTCTGCTCATCTGGAGGTATGATGAGAGATTGTGTACGACTCAATTCTTCCCCTCTGCCCCTTTTCCTCTGTGGCATTGCGACTATCCCTGCGACTATCCCTGCGTTATCCCTGCGTTATCACCTGTAATTAGAAAAAGATATAAACAAATATGAATTAAATCAATATTTAGCCCTAAGGTCTCAATGATTTCAGTGCCCCCCGGAGCTTACGTCTCCCTTTGGTATGCTTTACTGCTTATCAGAAGGTACGATTACAGATCGTAATATCTCTTGCATTCTTGCTTCTACTGCAGTTTGCATTAAGCCACACTCATAGGATATGGCTATAAGAATTTATCTACTTCTTCCATTAAGCGCAATGCAAAAATCATTAAACCTTTTTCAAGAATTCGTTTTGTAATAATAACGAGGCTCAAATTCGTTAAATTAAAGAATATTTAAGAATCACCCTCAGGCTCGCAATACGTAATCAATATTTTCAAAATAGTCTTATAATCTAATCTACATGACCGTGGTAAATATCAGACGTTCCTTTGATATGTTGTTTAAAATATAGCCTCCTATGTTCTTTTATCTAGAAAGAAATTATTTTCGTTAAAGTTGTTAAAAAAATTTTTTCCATCCTTCCTGCCTCTTTTTATAGTTTCGCGGGTATGAAATTTCGTGACAATTTAAGACAATTTGCAGTGGCGTAGGGTATCACTTTGGACCAGGCGTGCTACAAAAATAGTTTTGCCACGATTCCCTTATCAGCCCATCTACATCTTAGAAGTACTGTTTTTTCTTTGAAAGACTATCTCCACTGCAAATCTACCCGTCTATCTTTCTCGATAAACTTAGAAATAACATCATCATAAAAGGATGCCCCACCCTTAAGCAATGGAATATTTTCCCCTCTGGGGAGAGTCATTTGATTTCTACTTTCAGACAATGCGTGCTCTTTTTCAATAGACCTTTGTTGACCGCAGATAATTATACCTAAGTCGTACTGCCTCCCTATGATTTTATTGTTTCAATGACGTTGAGCGTCATAGCACGCCTTGCTTCAAAAGAAGCTGTAAAGACACTTCAAGAAAGAAGAGCAACTTCGGGTGTTACTTCTATACTGACTTGTGACAGAACAAGGAGATGGGGATATGGAGTGGCCTTTGGTTTTAATAGAATTTGCCAAATTTATGAAATGAGGAGAAAGAGCAACGTAATTAACATATTACTACACTTAAATTTGATTTAATAAAGAGACTTCCAAAAGCTTCGCTCCGTTCTGACCAATCACCAAATTTTGATGAAAACCCGAAAGCGCTTGCTTCAGTGTTATGTGATTCCAGTACTTCTTTATGACTGTGAAAGCTGGGCAATGAACAAATCCTGCCGGGACAAATTGGAGGCTTTTGAAATGTGGTGTCTGAGGAGAATGATGCGCATCCCATGGACGGAC
>JAAAKL020001440.1:0-30964 GCA_010016065.2 Carybdea cf. marsupialis auct. non (Linnaeus, 1758) | reverse complement strand
CCCTATTTTCTAAAATAAGGCAAATTTTCTCAGGCTTGTAATATTTGATGTAATTTGAATGTGTGTGCGTGGGGGGGGGGGGTCGGGGCTGGAGTGGGGGCTGCAGTTGTAAGACAGTTATGATTATAGGTATGAAAAAAGACACACGAGGGCTTCCATTATTTCCGTCTACTAGCACCCACAGAAAAAAGATCTGTAAACTGATTGATATCGTGTTAAAAGTGCAGAATGAAACTTTTGGTGGGAGTAAATAGTTCTAAAAAAGGACAGGGCCTTGATACCTCTTAGACTTATTCAGAAATAACGATTTCGTGACGTAGGATATAAGCAACGATCAGTGTAATTAATACTGTGGCTTGAAGTCGTCAAACCAATGGCCGTTGATGAGTCGATTGCTCCTTTTCACAACCAACCAACAATGAAAATTCAAAATGCAGAAAATATTGATGAGTTGACGATCAAATCAAGAATACATATCCTAGCAATTATTTTTTGTCATAAACGTTGATTCTGAAGATAGATCGTTTTGCGATAGTCATTTCATATTCCCTGTGCATAACTCTTTCTATGTGAAATATTTAACGATAAACGCTATGCAGACTGTAATCGGCAACTTTGTTATGACTTGCAAGTTTTATTTCCTTTGGGACCTGCAGTATTTCCTGCTACCTGTAGTATTAGCCAACGGGAGCATAATGATTTATGTAAGGAGGACATTACAGATGTACTAAAATTGTTATGATATATTAAAAAGCATGTCTATCAATTTAGAGATCAATAGACAGAGTGCCTGGTGAACAGGTATATACATAAATTTATGCATATATGCATACACAGGCATATATACATACCTACATACATATATACACAAGCAAATATTACATACATACATAAATAGATAAAATTATGGAATTTACTTTTGACACTTTCCTTTGTTGCTACTCCAGTTTGCTCTGGGTCCAGAAAATTGAACGAATTTCTCGTCTTCTGTAACCACACATAAGGTATTTTGCTGATGTCTAATTTCTCGATAGCTGCTTTAAGGTCCCTGGGGATAGAAATTGAAGCAGTTAAAGTTGATTTTAGAAGGAAGCGTCTCAAATGCTTTAATACAACGGCACAGCCTCCAAAATCCACGAGCTAAAGACGGATTTTTACACTGCTCTAGGCACGTTGAATGATAAGGCTATGTTCCGAATCCCTACTGCCCCATGATACTTCAATCATTTCAAGTTATCATCATCAGAGATGAAACTTACTTTACCAAGTTTGATTATTTCTCTTATGTATTGTCTTATGTACTGCTCTTTTGTATTGTAAGGAAACGTATGTGTGCATTTTAACCCGCACTTGCCTTATTTTGACTCCACCGGAGGAAATTAATGAAAAGTTCGCGAACGATCAATTTAATTTGTATGTCCTTCTTATGAAAGCAATAGTATTCTCACGTGTTTTAGTAAGTGTTTTTTGATACCTCAAACATTTTAATTTTACGCAACAGCGTTTATTTTTATTGGGTATCCTGTACTGTTAACTACCCTTCCTCTAACGTTAGTTTGCTGTCGTTTACTACAGGGTTATAAATAACGCCTCTAATTTCAGAAATATATGAAAATTCTACCAAATTCTTCTTATTTAGCCAAACTTCTGCACATAAGCCCTGAAGGGGAGCCAATAGGGGAATAGAGAACTGGGAGGCTAACTTGTCCACACGACGTATAAGGGAACTGCCAAGGTTGCTGGGGCTATTCTGCAGACTGAGAATTGGTTGCCTTTTGTGGCTTTTACACAAACAGTGAATTGGTGGTACATGTGGTTACCCGACTGATGGTGATGGTGGGGTGTTTTGCTATTTGGCAGATTGAGGTCCCTGGATACTGGAACAGCTTAATACAGGGGGCGTTAGAAGTTCTTGTGTCCATTAGACAGATTTAGCATTTCCTTATTGAGCGGTAGCTAAATTATTTTAAATAAAAAGCAGGGCGATCTTAATAAGATCGCCCTCCTAAGAGGTAATAACGGGCACTTTGGGAGCGATTAAAAAAAATCGTTTCTCTAAGAAGTTTTCTCCGAAATAAAAGATGTTTTGTAATTCATGATCAAGTGCCAACAGTCCCTATTAAACAGAAGGTATTTGGGTAGGAGATGTTTTATTGGTTATCCTTATTCACGACCATTTCACGAACATTTTTTCTTAGAGTAACACAATGATGACTCATTTGGTGGGCAGGTTTAAATTCCCTTCACTCTTAACTCCCCACCCAATACCCCTCAAGTAAAAAAATTAAAAAGTCTCCGCACTAAAATACGGCCTAGACTACACTAAAAAGCTAGTCAGTAGGGTAAAACTGTAACTTTGCATAGGCTATATGGGAGGGTGGTGTCCTTGTATCCCTCTGGTACTTTGATGCAACCAAGCGTGCAGTTGTTTCTACAAGAACACCGTAAATACGATGAAGGCCTAGCATTACATGCGCATACGTCTTAGTTCTACTTAGGCAGTCTTGTTAGTTATGTTAAAGGTGTCTTTCTGATAATTGCGTCAATAAGTAAAGTTCTCTATTGAACTCAGGAATACAGTTAACAAGAGAATCCGTGCAATATTCTCCTACTGTACTCTTGCAGCATTAACTACGTTAGATGGTCTGTTTGTATTTTACGGTGCAGTTTCTGTTAATATCTGTCGATCCTTGTTTGTGGATGTTCTTATCTTATAATGTTACGAATCTAGCTTTAAAGTCGTGATCGAGTCGTGATCGTGAATGGATAACGGAAGGAATATGTTCATTTTATTAGTTTGTCTGCCAAAATACTAACAAATTGTAATGGTATACCCACCTAAATGTGGCATTCCTACATAAAATAGTCTAACGTTATCATTTTACTCACGCCTGCACCAGGGAGTTACTTCTCTTCAGCAGCTGATTCGGCATCTTGATATCGTGGGAAACACCTTCTATGGTGGGAATCCTCTTCTCTGCTAAGGAGAGTTATCAGTTCCGAAGGGCTGCGTGTGGCCAATTACAAGGGCGCCCTTAACTCCGCCTTTTAACACATGACTTATCTCCCTTTACTAAGGAGGTACAAAGACGTCCATAGTATCTAGGGTACCGTCTTTTCCAAATAACAAATAACTGATAAGGTCCAATTATGCAGTATTGCATTAATTAAACTCAGAGAAAAAAATGGTTTTCTACAGCTGGTCGCTCCATTGTTAATACCGTCAAACTCATTCCCTCCGTGCCGAACAAGTCTCTTTCGTTTCCAAAAGCTGTCTTGGTCTTTCTTAGAGCTTATTGTTGGATCTTTTAATAGATAATATTTAACAGTTTCGTTTATTACTTAATAATTGGATTAAGTGCTTTAGATACCGACCAACATCTCTGATATTTTGCAGTCGACAAGGTCTAGAAATCATTTTCATGACTTTGATTTTAAATTCTGTTAATGTCTTTCATTGTAGTATCGTTTAAAAGAAATTTGATGATAAAAGATAGCATACCATACCTTGGTAATGTGTAACAGAGTATAGTACGATACAGCTATGTTGACTATAGTAGGTCTGTATTACACACACTGAAGCATATAGTGAGTTGAAGCCAAAACTTACTAGTTTTCTTTACAAAGTTTGTTGAAATTGATGTCAGCATTTAGATCGCT
Source organism: Carybdea cf. marsupialis auct. non (Linnaeus, 1758) (assembly GCA_010016065.2). NCBI lineage: Eukaryota > Metazoa > Cnidaria > Cubozoa > Carybdeida > Carybdeidae > Carybdea > Carybdea cf. marsupialis auct. non (Linnaeus, 1758). Next base: position 27,304 of record JAAAKL020001440.1, on the reverse strand, counting down.
TTCAACATTTAAATTTCGACTCGCTCCAAATGAATGTAGATTTCTCATCGTGCAAACGGCGAAGTAAAACAAAAGAATACCATATTGTTTTATGTCTCACACAACATTTCGGCACTCGCTGTTGCCATTCTCAAGTGAAAAAATTATGGTACAGATCAGTTATTAAAGAAGAAGGGGACTTGTACTATTACATACAACATGCAGATTATCTATTGTTATTGATAGCATTGACTACAGTGCACTTTAATTTATTGCGCTTTTTTGAAAAATGTAAAGTCATCCTAGCTTATCATACCAACCTAGAAGCAGGGTTTCTGGATTCGAGCTCGACTTCTACGCATCAGGGTTGTGAACTCTACAAACGTAAAGATTACTACCTGCAAATTTTTGGAGAAAATTTTTTTTATAAAGATCATGTTGGAAAAACTCAGAAATTTTGAAAAAATTAGACACTCATGTCCCCAGACTACGTAAGACTCAATGACTTCTTTAGCTACGCAGTTTTAAATTTCGTTGCGTTGTGCCTATAACTGAGTACCTCGTAAACTTCAAAAGTTCATTTTCAAAAACATTTTATGGCCTTGCGCATCTCGACCGCTCGCCCAAGCCTTTTCGCCATCAATCCTCACTCCAAAGTTATCAAAAGAACCTTTAAATGCCATCTAAACTCTAGATGATGGAATACTTTCAAATGTCGTATTCGAAATGTTTAACTTAAGTTGTATATTAAGTCAAGAATGATGTGAGAACATAGTTGCCGTTGCGACACGATTAACGTACTTTAAAGGAGAAGCATAGCCTTGGAATGTTACGTATGGTTTTATGTCGTTGTTATTATGCTAGACGTATCCTTTGGACGAGAAAAAGCCTGTTACAGCAAGTGTTAATGATTCGCTAAGAGTGTCACTACATCGAGGTTTTGCGTTGATGCTGCTGTTGTTCCTAGTCCATAAAACGCCTTCCCATTGCATTTCGGAAGATTGGACCACTTCCACCACCTCCATATTGCTGATTTCGGCCACCAAAAACGCCTACGGAACGCGTTATTGTAGTTTTGAGGTACATTTGCGTGCCCAAGTTTACATAACAACGTAAGATAGCGGTTGTTTAGAATTACTATTTGGTGTATACCACACATTATGTTTTCAATCATTACCCAATGTATTGACTCTAAGTTTTGTTCAGGGCTTTGTACAGGCCATTAATTTGTTTAGCGTCGCCCTTTGAAGTCCGCATGCTCATAGACGTACGCCACTTTTCCCCCTTCTTCATCTTGTTATGAAGACTAGGTACTTAACCGATTTGATTTGGAAATCACATTTATGTGTATTTCAGTACAATAAGAAAGAAAGAACCGTGCCTCTCTTTTAGGATCATGGACATAAGAAAACGTAATGAAATTTAAGGATCTAAAACTTGCCTATGGTATTAACGTAGCTGATGTGCTTCATTGATTTTTAAAATATTTATCCACCTGTTGGCACTCCTTGTCATAGTTGCTAGAAGATATTGCACATCACAAGCACTGCAGATGAAAATTCACATTTTAATATTTTAAGTAAAAATCGCGTTCAGAATGCCTAACCCACCATTAAAGAGAAGCAGATCGGTTGCAGAAAGGTCAGTTTTTTCATTTATTTTTTATCATTATGATAATAGTAGTACTGGCTGTATGATGTACATACTATATAACAGTCTCACGGCACTGGTATATAATTGCGGCTTGTACTCTTAGATGTTGAGGAATCAACAGACAAGCTCCATCATATTGCAAACGTTTGCATACACTATTTTAGATTTGACAGTGCCAAACATGAGATCGGCTTATGATATCTGTGAGACTGTCTCCATCAATTAAGTTTAAGATAAAGTTGCAGAGGGACGGCTGACTTCCCGTCTTAGGTATTAGAATGTGCAACCGGTGTCCTAAAATGACAAGAGTCTACGTTAAGCTCAGCCATCAGGATCAACCATGACATTGTCAGAGTCACATGGATATTAGATACAAACCCGAATCCATTAAGCTATTGCATGCTCTTGACAATAAGTTGGTTGATGCGGGTCACTGATTTTTAACATAGCTGCCCACTTATTGCCACTCCTGCTCGTAGTTGCTAGAAGACAACTGCAGAGGCATTAGAATTTGCAGCTTAATATTTTCAAGCATTACTACTGTGATAACTAACAAAAACACGTTCAAAATGCCTAATCCACCATTAAAGAGGAGCAGATCAGTCGCAGAAAGGTAAGGGCATTATTCATGATCCTAACGGCAGCAGCACCAGGTATATCATGCACGTCTTTTTAAAAAGTCTTTGGGTATTGTTGTAGACTTGAGACTTGAACGCTCAGGTGATAGGGAATCAACTGATACGCTCTCTCACGTTTGAATCATTTGCGTAGACCACTTCAGATTTGACAGGAGAATAGAGTCATACATTTTCTCGTGGGTTTTTGCAGTATTTATCGAGACCCAGATGATAAGAGGGGCATAGATTACTTCATAAACAAGAACAGGTCACTCGGTGAAATCCACAAGCTAACAAACTGTATCTATTTGACATGAGAATTAAAGTTTATGATAAATCGAAGAAATCGTAGCTATAAGGTTTTATGAACGCAAATGTGATAGATATTGGGTCTATCTTCAGCATGTGAGATAGAGAAATACAAAACACGGTCCATAGTAATAGACTGTAATGCGAGTCATTAATCACAGAGGACCTAGACCATCTCAACACATTGTTAAAAGGGATACAACGGGCTAGGCGATGGTATAAAATTATCATTGCAAAGCCTGATAAAGGCTCTGCAGAAGTTTTAATGGATAAAGGTGTTCCCTACGTGTCAGACCAGTAAACCAGGTCCCATGACACAATAATATTATAAGGACAATCATAAATTTGAAAATCAGGGACGTATATTTAACACTGAAAATTTCAATCAATTAAACCGCACATAGTAAGCCGTCTGTGCGAGATGTGATGAGATGCAGCTTCAACTACGCAAATATACAGAATACATGTCTTCTTATTATAATTCAACTAATTACGTTTACGAACATGAACTCTCGAAAGAGAACACGGAATGACTCCGCACCGTCGCAAGAGTGCATTAACCTAATTTACAATTTCACTACTTCATATAAGAGTTATGCAAAATCTGATCACGAAGGTAGTAACAAAACTACAGTTGAGATGACTAACATGAGAACAGCAGGTAATGGAATTCTCGTGAGACTGAAACAGAGGTAGTTAAAAGCTAAAACAGAATTAGTGAATAGAGAAAGGGATGTGATAAAAAAGTGGGTGTCGTGACAACTATAAGTAATGCTGCAGATCTTTGAGGCTACGAACGTGAGCATGTGCACCAGCCGGATAATGGTCACAACAGAGAGTAAACGTCAATTTAAAAGCACTGCAAGAGAAAACAACTAACCCAGATTCCTAAACGCTTTCTTGAACACTTGTGATATTGCACTAATGAGATTGATTCCATGGTCAAAGAAAGACTTTTTATTCGCAAGATAAATGCCTTACTTGTAAGTACAAAAGAACCTGGTTTACATACAAGTGTTCAAATTAACTATAGAATTACAAATGTACACGTTATTCTTTTCTTATTCTTGAGTATGGAGCCGTATAACTCCGAAGCGTCAAATTGTAAATTTCACGATTGCATTTACAGCTTAAAGTATAATGTTTTAAGTCTAGCTGAAGCTTCTTTAATCACTACTCGATAAGTGATGAAGCAACAGCTATAAACTACTACATGTGTGTGCATAAGCACACGAGAGCGGATCAAAATGGATCCGTACCCAAACTGGTACAGATCGGCCTTGCGTTTACAAGTGACCTAGTGGATCCGATCCCATTTGGATCTGCTATCAGTGCTCGTTTGGGATTGCTTTAAAAACTGGTCTCGTTTGGCTCCGGTACCAGACAGGTCTCGTGCAAACGTTTGGGATCGGATCCAAATGGGCTCTGATCGAAATTGAGGTTACAAAATTTCCAGTATGAGGTATGTTCCACAAGGGCTACCGTTATTTTGGCGCCAAATTTGAGATGCAACACATCTCAATATAAAAACAACTCGGTACAAGGAATAAAACGTTTCGCTTCTAAAGTTTTCCCACTCAGGATTTAAATCAATTATAGTAACTGATCAGACAAATGGAAGAACAGTGTCCAACTGAACGGATGAAGCGACTTCTATTCTCCTTTAAGTAGTATCAGATTACGAATCAAACAACTTGAGCAGGTGTACTCATTCCGCCCAATTTTAAGAACTGTTTCCACACATGCGCTTTTAAGCGGATCCAAATGGATCCGATCTCGTCTAAACGCATGTCAATTTGGGATCCGTACCCGTCTAAATGCCTCCACTAACGAGTACGGATCCAAATGGATCCGTTCCCAGATGGATCCGATCTCGTATAAATGGGGTCTAAGACGTGACCAGATTACTTGTGGTAAGAACTGTAAGATATCACTTCATAATAATAATGATAATGATAATATTTTATTTCTATAGCGCTATGCAGCTAGTCTTCCACGCGTTTAACACTCGTACAAATTTTTCTGAGTATATCATGCTGGAATAGGAAAAAATAAAGGAGAATTAATACTACTTACAATTATGATTAAATAACTGAAAAAGTTCATCATGCATAATATCAAGCTGATGTAAAAAATGTTTACTATTATATGCTTCCCTAAAAAGAGGTATGGCGGCCAAGATTACCCTAGGAGCGTCAAAAAGTATGCCTCTTCCCTGATCAAGATGGTTTATCCCTTTGATGCCTAAATTCGTATCAGTGCTCAATAGCACCTATAATTTTATTATTAACGAGATTAGCGCAGAGAGATGGTCTTTTCGCAAATGTTTAAAATCTTTGGAGAGTGAATAAAATTAGGCACTTTTTTTGAGTTTTGTTAGAGCTGAAAATTTAATAATAAAATACTTATTTATGCTAGTAAAGAATGGTAAAACATTTGTGAAGTTACGGTACAGATAAAATTTTATCCCAAAATTAACCAACGGGAGCAGAGGGGTTGAAAGAAGCTGTAGGTTTATGTCTACGATTTTGCAGACCACCGATGAGTATACCTGTTTGCTCGTCGTCCATAAAAATAGGTGGTTTAAATTCCAGCTGCACTGAATCTACTTTTTAGATATTTACAGGGTCTGCATTACTTTTTATTTAAAAGTTATTCGTAATACCCATCCTATGATTTTGTAATTTTTCATTTTCAGAAACTTGAAAGAACTTGTTGCAAAAGTAGATAAAATGGACTTTACTAAAATCTGGTTTCAGAAAATGAGAAACATTTTCAGATTTAATGACCTTAACAACACGGGATATGCTACAAGAGAAGGTCTCAGTGGTAAGTCAATGCTAGCATCAATACCTCGATTTGACATACTTAGGTATATACCCTTAAGCGGTCTTAAAACCTTTAATGCTATTCGATATAAGGAAAAACAATTGGCCACTCAGCAAGACAAGTTTCCATATGATATTTTATTCATGATTTCAAGATGTTCTTAAAACAAAGTTATTATACGATTATAATGTGAAATGGTCAAGTGAAGTAAACTTGAGTTTAATAGAAAATACAAAGTAATTCTATTTGTTATTTTTTTTACTCAAATTCCATTCTAATATTTTGTTCCGCTTATTTTAGCAGCTATTAGTTAGCTCTCACTTGATGCTGTTAAGTTTCTTGTGTATAAAAAAAGTAGTTTGAGATCCCAAATAGTCACTGCTGTATGTTATAGATCAATTATGTCGTTAGGAAGTGAAGTCGCTCTTAAATATGTGATAAGGGTAATCTCTCCCAAACGCTTAAGAACAGAGGAGTGGTCTCAGAACTACAATAGCTCTTCCAGTAGGTAACTTACCAACATGTTAGGTGTAATTGGTACCTTAACCAAAAATGTGGCCTTTTAGATAATGTAGGTTATGAGCCCACAAGAACGGCACTGTATTTGTAAATACCAAATTATTTGGCAGAAAAGCCACAGGTTCGAAAATACTACATTAGATACAAGGAAGATTCAATTTTACCAGTCCGCTTGATGTTTTCATATTATGGCCCCATTCTTTCCAAGTATAGTCATTGTCATTTCTAGATTTCTGTTGATTTCTAGTGTTGGCAGAACGGATAATATCAAACACGGGCATGAGTCAGGAGGATGCAGATGAGACGAGGAGAGTTTTGGGTGACTGGGCCAAAGATACAGTGACTGACCCTGATGCAAAGATTGGGTTTGAACAGTTCTGCAAGATTCGTTACGTCATACTCACAGATCCAATTATGAGAGAGGATTGCAAGTCCTTTACCGCACAACTTGCAGATCTATGGTTTAAAGTCATTGACACCAACCATGATGGTCTTATCTCACGAAAAGAATGGAGGGTTTTTTTCAGGTGCATAGATATATTTGACGAAAGCATTGCTGATACAGCCTTTGATGCTGTAGACCTGAACGAAGACGGTGTTTTGAGCAGGGATGAATTTGTGACAGGATTTTTTGAGTTTACCAGCAGCCAAGATAGTGGAAGATACGATATGCTCTTTGGCCCTTTGCCCGAGCTTTAAGTACTAGCTTGAGAGAAAACTGCCATATAAGAATGGAGACATTAAAGTATACCTTCAATGTTCAGAAATTTAGGGGTATTTTGTTTATTGTACTGACCTGAAAAGCCTCCGTCTATTCTTTGTACCGCACGTTGAGTGTGCCTCAAGTAAAACCGTGCAGAAGAGCTGAAGACTGCACTGCTAACTGCCGACATGTTTACCTTGTATTGAATTTTTCAGCATAAGTAACTAAACTTCCCTCTTCCTTATGACGTCAGAGTTGTTTTTGTTATGACGTCCAAAATTGCCTTGTTGAGGAAACATTTTGTTAAAGGATCACATTTAACTACAGAAAACTGTATGTGAAACCAAAACTAACGTGGCAGTTCGTTTCCTTGAAACAAGATAAGCAAAATGTCAAAATATATCGGACCACTGGAAGTACACTTTAAGTTCATTTCTTACCTCTTTCTCTTTCGAGAGTGCGCAGATGGCACAAGTTTTACGTTGTCCATTACTGTACACTGTTATACGCTGGCAAACTCTTTCTACTGATAATACACTAAACTATGCTTCTTCTTCTTCTTTGCAGTGCCGTATTCGAAACTTTCGAACTTAGACGATCATGGCTTTGACGAGATTACGGTCAGAAAATGTTTCGCGTAAATTGTTCACTTTCACAAAACTTTTTAAATGTCCCACAAAATTGGTCCGCGGTCTTCCACGTACTTTCTGTCGCGGTGCATACAGAACTAAAGTATCGATATCTTCTTTCCTAGTGACATGGCCCACAAAACTAATTTGACGATTTATAATTGTTTTCAAAAGAGATCGTTCGGTGCTGGCTCTGCGCAAAACTTCGACATTTCCCACTTTGTCCGTCCATGGGATGCGCATCATTCTCCTCAGACACCATGTTATCCTTGCCATATTAAGATTAGAGGTGTTCTTACCTTAATAGTTTTTTTACAACTTATCTTGTGTCACTTATTGAATGTGTATAGCTGTTTAAATTCAATTTTATATTAAAGGATACTTTTATAATAACTTTTGTTTTTCTTTGTATCGCAAATACGTACATACGAGCATACATACAAAAGTGCAGAAAGGCCTACATACACCTATACAAACATATATACATGCATAAATGCATAAACAAATACATATATACGTAAATACATACATACACACATACATACATAAGTCGTCCCCTTGGATGTACACCTTTGACAGTTCCTTGTATTCATAATTTGATGGTTTTGCATACCAGCATAGGGTGTCCATAAATTTAAGCTTCCTTGTCATAATTCTTTATATGATTGTTTCTGAAAAGGAGGAGGAAAGGAGAAGGAAAGGAGGAAAGAAGGAGGAAAGGAGGAGGAAAGAAGGAGGAAAGGAGGAGGAAGGAAGGAGGAAAGAAGGAGGGATGAAGGAGGGAAGAAGGAGGAAAGGAGGAGGAAAGGAGGAGGAAAGAAGGAGGAAAGAAGGAGGAAAGGAGGAGGAAAGAAGGACAATGACGATGACCTTACTGTTAAAAATTATAACGATGATAGTGACGATGCAAAAGATCATGATAATGGAAAGGGAGGTAGGTGTCATCAAATAGAGATAAAAAGGGCCATGCAAATTGAGAGACAAGGAAGGGCATTCGCTATATATATTAAAGAAAATGTTAAGGAAAGACAACAAGAAAATGTTAGAGAAATTGGATAAAAGTGATCGAACATCTTACCATCATTCAGTGTATACTTTTATGACACTCTATACTCTGATATAGTCGACAATGATAGTCTATCATCGTATGAAGTAACAGAATGGCTGTCAGTCTGATACGCATGTACTTACTTGATCTCACAGAAAAGCGTAATGCTTTCTTTTGCAATGAGTCTGTATTCCAAGATACTTAGTTCTAGTGATATTCTGTTCAGAACAGCATAACTTTCGCTACAAATTAAAAGAAACGAACGTAAATATTATTTTCGTTTACTTCTATTAGTATTTAATTGAATGAAATAGCCTAGTCATAGCATTTTTGATTTGAAAATTCTTAAATATTGGTATTAAGAAAAGCCATCGATACTGTGAGTCTCCAAACATGAAATGTAAGACTTAAAAGATTACTTGCGGTGAAAAGTACAAAATACTGTGCAAAAAAGACGTCAGGTGATATATTAGACTTAAAAGGTTTTCTGTATGCCTTCTAATCAGAACTGAAGGCCATAAATGAAACTAAGAAAGAATAGAAAAGATAAAAAATCTACAATAACTAATACTAAGATGTCTCCCATCTCCTTATCATTCCGGATTCTACACGGTACCAAAAATTCACCCCAGCAGCTGCATTTACATTCGACTGTTTACTTGTTCGTTTAATGCTGTATTCTCTTTGGAGAATTCTAAAAGAGACAGCATCTTGAGGACTGCCCAACAAAACATAACATGACCACATTCTAAGACGCTATAGAAGTTGCGGCATCTGACCTTAAAATCTCAAAAACCTTGGCTTTGATTTTGTTACTTTGAATATCAACGTCAATGCTACCATCCAGCAATTTGAGTCAGAGAAGGCGCATTTCAGAGAGGAGAAAAGGAGACAACGTTCTCCCCAACATCTTCCCAGAGAAACTGCTTGTATCTGTAAAATCGGTCGTCGTAATTGTAAATCCAGAATTAGATTGCAAGGTAATGAGAACAGTTATGTTGAAGGTAAGCGTTGTCATCGAAATCGATGGGCAACTGGTATAAACGTAGATAAGATTTCCTTCTTCAGGAATTCCTAAAAACGCTTGACAGCTAATCGGCAACAATTGTTGACATAAACTGCAACTCCATTTATTTTGCTTTTAGCAGACCTTACATCTGGCAAAATTTGGATAGGAAACCTGTCAGAGGTTTGTATGGTTCAACTGAAATTATTTGATCCCAACTGTCAAAAGATTAGAATTCTTTCACTTGTCATAATAAGATTTTCGTCTTTAAAAACTAACAAAGTATATTGAATATACAACTATTTTTGAAGATGTTAGCCCTAGCAAATTACATATTATCAGTAGCATATGTTTGCGGTATTTTAATCGAAATTGAATAATGAAATAGGAATATGTTGCTAAATGCTAGAATATGTTCCCTATCCCTTCCCCAAAGCATAATCACAGCTTAGATTTATAACACCAAGACCTATTAATGCCTTTTCAAATGCTCCCACTAGGCACCAAAGCCTGGGGCACATATGAGTCAAGTGCTTCGTAGACTTCTCGTGTCGATGACTCGTGCACGTGTACCTTATCTACCGTTTTCGTCGTTGTATTAACGCGTCGACTACCCGACCGAATAGCAAACTACGAATCAACGCACTTGACTTAATTTTACAACATGGAACACTCTTAGACTCTTAAATACAGTATTTACCTATCGTGTCGCTTTTTTCTTTGTGACAGCTAATTGGGTAGGCAGTCCGAAAACTTTCCTGAATCTAAAGTAATCGTTGATCTTCTTTACCCCAACAAATTCAAAACATGGAGAACTTACAATTTGTTACTTATCGGTATCAGTCTCTATCGTAACAAAATGGTCCAAGCAATCCAAAGAAAAATGTTTTGTCGGGATCCAGAGGAACAAAACCTTGTCGGCTTTGGGTATATCAGTGAATTATAATTGTCGATTACCTAAAGAATTTAGCGTTGTATATATTGGTAAACACTATGTCCAACTACTGTTATGAAGGTGAGCCTAAAATACTCTTATATTCTTGGCGAACCAATTATCAATGAAGAGCAAGTTTGCTAGCAGACTTGAAGTTTAATCTAATGGATCAAATCTATGTAACAGCTCTTGTTTTCTTTCAAAGGAATGCTAGCTATTTCTTTATTTTGGTGCATCAACAAAAACAAGAGAGCATATGAAAAGAATAAAAACCTGTCAAAGTTCATCAACCGCATAAAAATCTTACAGTAGTAACAATTTGCAGAGCTTTGAAAACCACAGACACTGCTCCACGAAACAATACACATTATGTGCAGTAAAAGACTAACTTTGGAATAAGTAATGAATTCATGTACATCAAATAGGAAGGAGAAAGAAGTTCAGATAAGCTCTTTTGGTTTCCTATCTTGGCAGTAATATCTGCTTTTTCAGTTTGTAAACAAAGTAAGTTAATGACATCAGTACAAACCTTCAACAGTCGAGTAAGTAGAAGTCCAAGCACAAACCTTAGGCCTTGAAAACAAACAGTCCTCTGTACCATAAAAACAAGAGAAGTACCGTTGAGACCTTGTCAATGCTAAAGTTGGTAATACAGTTCTGGTACACGAGGTTAGTTAGGAACAGACTTACGTAGTAAGTACCACACATAGATTACAGCTCCGTAGTCCCTGTCATACTACAAGGACATAAATGCCCAATAATCTTGTTACACTGTCACAATAACAGAAAGTTCGCTTGAGCGCCTCAAGAACGATTTCACACGGAGAACAATCAGGGATCCCTCCCACAAGATCTAAAGATATTTGAATTCAATGTCACTGTATCACTGCTAATCTGTATAATAGTTTTGAACACAAGATCTCTTACTGTTTACATCTGACTCCATGTGAAGATTATCCAAATCTCATGAATAGTAACGGAATTATATTCACAGCGAAGGGAGACAATCTCAAAACACTAATAAAAGTATAGAATTTAAATGACTCCGATTCATCGGTTCGTAAACAATGCTGAGGCTCATTCATGAGTAGAGCTTTACGCTGTGTATGGATAGCGAGCAAGACTCCCCTGTCGGAGTGTACAAGGGGTCCCAAATCTGTCTAACACGGAACTATTCAAACCCCTTCATCGGTGTTTAAGCCGCATAACAGAAGCACGGGAAACTTTAACAAAGGTGCGCAAGCGGCGGTTCAAGCGCATAAAGTCCATTTCAGTCAATAGAAACTCTATTAGAGAAAGCTGAAGAACATGTTGATCTACAATGGGCAATTTGAAGTTAAGTTTTTAATAAATTTCGGTGAAAATGGAACAAGGTATTTCCACATGCCACATTGCCACTAGCCACATGAAAAGGTTGTTAATTCCTGATATTATTTGTTTTCTGGACCTCTCCGCTTAGCATCAGAGCGGTCTGGCTTGCAAACTTAACAATATTTTGTAACGGGGCTTAGGGAAACTTAAACATTTCATCTAGCCCAAAATTGTAGGTTCCATCATAAACAAAAAATACCGTATGCAATTAGAAAACCCTTGTTAGAGACGGAAGACTTTACGAGAAGCGAAATTTTCTGCGCCGGGCCCGATCCTCCCTATTTTAACTTGTCTCCAGCTACCCGAAGTAAACCAGTTAATTCCTGCCAGGCAGATTACAAAGTTTTGCAGTTTATTACCTGCAAAATAACGAAATGAGAGATCTCGGGTAACCGTAGCCCAGTTCGTGTAGCATCACAATATGCTAGCGTTGGTCATCGATCTCCGTTTCGGTAGCAGATTGTCCCCCGTTTCTGTGGTTATGTTGATAGTTAACGGGTTCATTCAATTTAAAGTTATATCGATTATATAAACTATAAATATAGTTACGCGCCGATATGTACCCAATGCAACTTTTAGGTTGACAATGGCAACTGTCCCATGATGGAATTCCTCATAAAAAGCGAAAGGTAATCATCATCATCATCATCATCATCATCATCATCAGTATCGTCGTCATCGTCACCATTATTTTTTATAATAATCATCATCATTATCATCATCATCATCATCAGAATCGTCATCATCATCACCATTACTTTTTATCGTTATCATCACCATTATCATTATCGTAATCATCATCATAATCATCATCACCATTATTATCATCGTTATCATCATCAGCTGTAGCAGCAGGAGCGGCTCCGTTTTCCGTAGACATTCGGTGTTGATTCTTCTTAGGGTAATGACGTTGTAATTAGGAACTTTTGAAGAGTTTTGTAACTACCCCTGAATAAATTTGAGGAAAAGTTAGATATTTTGAAAAAAGACTGAACAAGTAGTTTATGAGATTTCAGGGAAAATATGGAGTCGAGCGCCTAATAGCTCTGGTCTTCCCCGCCGCCCAATCTGGAGAGCGTAAAATTATTGTCAAGGTTTTTTCATGATTTTCCAGGTTTGTTAAAAAGTGCAGGCCACTTTATAACAAGTAAAAATGTGGATCTGCTCACCAAAATATCGGAAATATGATGGTTATTTTTAGGATAGACACTTAGTCTGGAGTTCTTGAAGTAGAATCTTTAGAAAGAACTTTTTTATCTCTTATGACCACTGTCGAGAATCTCCTTTTCGAGGTACATGAGTAGAATTGGAGAAGTCATGGTCCACGTGACTGTCAGCAGCTTTGTCATTGGTCATGTTGCATAGATTTTGTTCTTCATGTACATAAGAATGTGAAATTGCCAATGATTAGGGGGCACAGGTAAGTATACGAAGTTCATATAGGAATCGTTTTGTAGTGTGTGTATGAGAAAATATTCAAATGACGTAGGGGTAGGTAACATCGGATGCTCGTATTCAAGGTGGTATTTATATGAGCGTAAAATCCTTGTAAGAGAGAGAAGGAGCTAGTCTTAGAACTATCGGATCATGTCGGATCGAGTACTGTCGAGTTGTTGTTAGTCGTGATTGAACGTCGTTTTAAAGTCGGTATACATCGTCGTTGGATCGTTATCCAATCGTCGATGGATTGTAAAGATTATTTATGGTAATGCGTTTGTTGGTAGTGGATATAACACGATCCGATACAGTCCTCTATAGAAAATTGAGTCTGCAATTATCAGGAACCAGTGCGTTTACATCGTTTTCCGCCCTGTCAATGGCTCGCATGAGCAAACTCAAGTTAAAATATCTTGAATGATATTCTTGCTTTGTTAATTTGTTTCATAGCTGTCTTTGTGCACCTGCGTTTATTTAAGAATTAAAACTAAATGCTATTTCACGTCTCTCAACGATGATTTTAATTACAGTGCGCGGAACATCAATTCCGGTAGTTTCATAATACGATTCAAGCCCATTTCAAGCAATTTTCTCTCCTCTGAATCGCATCTTTTGATTCCGCTTGCCGACAGAATGTCTTTTTATGAGGTTGAATTTAAAAACCCTCCATATGATCACCGATTTATAATTCTAATTAGAAGTGAACATGGAAAGTTGAGCAAAGACTTAAGTTACGTTAGAGGGAAATGAGCAGCTCGGGTTGTTTTACTATACAGTTATTCCTCAATCAATAATTTAATATGTGAGTAGCTGAAAGTAGTCTGTGGGATTTGTCTAAGGTCATTCTTGCTAGATTCACTAAACTGCTATTTGACCAGCTTTGAATCTGATTGTAATGGAGTTTGCTGATTCCATTACGCAGAAAATATGGAAAATTTCCTTTTCGTAGGAAACTAATTAAGGAAAGAACTGCCGTTCTACACTTAAAGCCGTTCGTTGAAAATTTACATCGAGAAGCTAACGCTCACCACAGGCTCTTTTTACATGATCTGTGATATAATATAAATTTAAATCGTGGACCCTTCAGGGGTTTGGTTCTCTGCTGGCTATGAAAGATACTATGAACAGTTAGCAAGCGATAAAATGAGGAGACTAAAGAAAGTTTTGGTGACCATGAAGGGAAAGTTCTTTGGCCATGTGGTGAGAGGGGAGAGTACGGTTACGAAGAGAAGTGTAAAAGGAGAATACAGTGTAGGACTTTGTATTTAGACTCGCTAGGTCCATATTAATGGGGCTTACTGGCGACTAAAATAGCAAGAGAAATGATCTGGAAAGCTGTCCGCCCCTTGTAGAAGACAAACGCAGATACGTGGATTGTCACTCAGGGGTCTTATGTTGATAATGAAATTTTCATGAAACGTAGTCTTGGAAATAGACATTGTACGCTGATCACTTTTTCTTTATAAAAACGTAAATTTGAATATCATAAAGTTTATAGTTGCAGGCATTACCTCTTTACATATACAAACATTTGCATATACGTACATAATGCCGCTTCTGTATATTCAAAATCTATCTATAGAACGAAGATAAATAACAACTTTGTTGTCTGTGGAACAGAACTCTGCAGGGAAATTTAAAGTTGACTCCAGAGACTATTTACAGCAGGGGCAAGGAGTTCACTGACCACTAAAGTAACCTAGTACCTCATAGTATTGCTGACAGAAATGGTAAGCGAAAGTTTTCATCAGTCGCCAGTCCAAAAATGGAGCATGAGGCCGTGTGGAATAAAAGCTTGATTTGAAAACCATCGACACGGGTTCAATTCCAGTGCTAGGAAGCTTTGACAACTTCTCTTTACCATAGTCACGGGGCCCGCCCAGTCCATGTGAGGGAAATTGGGGAGACGGAAACTCAAGAAGCCCTTCGGATGGAATGTATCTGTGTTTGGAAAGCTCAGCCTTGTCACACATGCGTCACGCTGTTCATGCTTGAAGAACACGTCAAGGGTGCAAGTGACTGTGGTCTACTCAGCCACTTTCACTATAATTCACAGAGTAGGTTGCTCAGCTGATCGGGCAGTTGAGCTGTCATACGTCGTATCGACGGGAGAATCCATCATACATGGCAATTTTGTTTTAAAAACAAGTTATCTCTTTTAGTGCATTTGCTCTTGACATGACGTCGCAGTGAATCATTCGAGATTCATAGAAAGTGCAAATGGGATAATATTGCAAATACGAAAAGTAGCGGGCGTTGTACACCCCAACATACCTTTCTGAAAGTTCCCACGCCACTGATCGACGTTAGATTAGTTTATACGCGAACTATAACATAGCAAGTTGCAACGAAGGTACCCCACTGTTGAGGTTGCTGAAAAGAGCTGGTAACAAGTATGTTACAAAGCAACATCCTAGAACACTCTAGAGAATTGCTTAACTTGTTTACGACACATCATTTGCAAAGCATGTATAGGATTTGTTTTCCAGAACATTCTACGACATTCGAGACTAATTCTCAAGCTTCTATAATATTGCATAAGTTACTTGAACGTATGATGTTTCTGGATTACTGTTAACGTAGATACTGTTACCCTATTTATTTAAGCATCAATGGTTATATATTACTGTTATCCATTATCGCTATATACTACTGTCTCCCATTATCGTTATATATTACTGTAATCCATTATCGCTTTATACTACTGTCGTCCATTATCGTTATAATATTACTGTTATTCATTATCATTATCCATTACTCTTATCCATTATCGTTATATATTACTGTTATCCATTATCGCTTTATACTACTGTCGTCCATTATCGTTATATAATACTGTTATCCATTATCACTATCCACTACTGTCATCCATTATCGTTACAAATTTCATTTTCATGTGAATTCTTTTCGACCAACCATCTTAAGAAACTGTTAACTAACTTTAAGGATTACTGTTATAGTATTAAGATATTTAAGTCTTCCTAAATTAAAATCAGTCTCCTAGTTTCCTTACTGTACTCTAAGTTAGAGCGTATATATTCTTTAGACCCACTCTTCGTGTATACAGCTGTGATAGTCAAGCAAAGATAATGATTTGATTATACAACTATCTTCATACCTTGTAATAGTTCTCCAACTTAAGCTCGACAAAATTCTGTACAGAGGGAAGCCGTAACTCCAAGAACAAGCTCTAAACTCTCATTCTAAAATCCAAGTTCAACTGTATTCAAACTAAACTTTAATCGCTATCTGCGCAATACATTAAAATCAATTAAACTGGACTCCGCCTAAGTCATGCCTTTTTCAATTTACATCAACCGTCTTATTTCAGACCTTCTCAAACAGTCTGTCGCTAATGCCAACAAGAACTTTAAATTCTTTTCGGGGTTGAAAGTAGGTCAGCACATATCTAGAATATGATGAACAGATTAAGTCATAACATGGTTTCTTAATTGTAATAACTCTGGTCATCTTTGTCAAATTTATGGTACTTGAGATAAAAGATGTAGTTAATTGAAATGGCAGAAATCGTTCTACTTTCCTGAAACTTACGATCGTAACAGTAAATGGATTATACAGTCTTTCATAGCCTTATTCAGAGAAGACTACAAATCATAGTTTAAATGCAAACATGTATCCTAAAGATAAATTCCAAATATGATAAGCAACTGTTTGGCTCCCCTCAACCGCCATGTTGCGTAACATTGTTTATAAGCTTTGTGTGAAGGGGACTGAAATGGCGTCCAAAGTCTGACCTCACTTTCAGACGGGAGATGCTCGATCCAATGTTTTTTAGAGATCAGTGCCCTCAACTCACAACAGTCAAAGTCGCAATACTATGCCTCGTTTTTAAAACGATACATAAATAAATGTTCATTTCAATGTGGCACTCACGGCTTAAATAGCCAGATGTTATTCTTCACTTGATGCACAATGCAGCACGGTGTACATGAGGGAGAGGTTATCTGCAATGATTCCTGTTACCGGGGGACAGGGGCTAGTATACGTATTTCTGACAGACCACTAAAATATGAGAAAATTTCGTTTTTGTAATCTTCATAGTTTCATATCAAAGTATACGAGACAATGATTAGGCTAATAATACTCTATGGAATAGAATAACGGCAGCCCGTAGGGAGGGGAAAATACTACAGACCAGAGAAATGAAAAGGCTGAGTTAGTTCAAACAGACTATGGGATACATAAAGAGAATTACATACATCACGAGATCGCTAGGAGAGCAAGACTTAGCAATATTTTCAGAGAATCTCGAAAGAAGTGATTTATGTATGTACTACGTAAGGAAGAAGATGATGCTATTAAGGACGTGTTCAGGAGAAGTACAAGGACGAAAACTAACACGAAGCCCAAGTTTAATCTGAAACGAAAATTCAAGTCAGACGAGTTTTATCTAAAGGATAAGGACGCATGAAACAGAGCCAGGTGGGAGAGAAGAATTCCAGAAGAAGAAAAAGAAGAAGAAGAAAAAAAAGAAAAAGGAGAAGATATGATTCCATGTAATCTGGACGCAGCAAAGCGGACTGGTCAAAGCATGTTATACATAATCCAAGGATTGAAACATCCCTGGATTAAAACCGCAGTCTTGTGATAATGTTCATAAGTACGATATGCACTTGGCTGTGTTAAGATGGATGATTGGGACTTGCTGATGATTGTGCCATCAGAAACAGAATTGAAGCTCTGATTTGCCTCTATAGTACTTGCATCTGGAAGTAAGTGAATCTGAGAGAAAATACATCTACGAGTACATTTATTTGTGGCAAGTATCTGGATTTAAAGTGCTTCCCTGCTAGTCAGGTCATGGGCTGAACCACTAGCAATTATCCCACTGCTGGGTAAATAGGTGATATATGGTCCTAGTGGAAAGCATAAGTGCATGTAGTAGATACCTAGATGATAAACATCCGTGGAAAAAGCTTACAAATATTCTAGTGCTGGATGGCAGGTTGTAAGAAACACAATTGAAACATGCGTCTGATAGAAACGCTTAAAATTTAAGGTCTAGGGAGCATACAAAATCATCCTATCACCAATGTTATTTGGTCTTACCCAAGAAATATGGTTTAGAATCCACGCGATACACTCGAGAGTACGTGATCCATTTGAAATAAATCGATGGCCAATTATTGGGTAGTGGGCAACTACTCCAGATGTCGTAATCCCGGCCGAGCCACTCTTCAGACATCTTATGTTTCATTATGCCCCATATTGTAATTGCTTGATTCTATATCATCTGTCAAAACTGATAGCAAAGGAGGAGACATAAAAGCAGATAAATACATTTTTATGAAACAAGATACATTAGATTGTTTGACACGTAGGTGAGCCAGGCTTTAGTTCTGAGCAGTGTTATCATACCTGCGTGAATTTCGCCGAATTGGGCTGGTAAAAAAGGAAAAGAGTCACAGAATATGGATTTTTGGGCTATTAAAAATAATATTTGTACATATTGCACGTTTAATTGCGAATGACGCTTAAGTTTTGGCTATAAAACTTTTCTAGAATTGTTTTTCCTTTGAATAGTGTTCTGCATGTCCTGTGATAGTGTACACAATTTGGTTACGTAATAAATCCAAGTTTTTAAAGCTTTCCGACAGGCACTGAGTTTAGTTATCATGACTTGAGCGACCGTGCAAGTGGTAAAGAGTCATATTATTGTACTAGATAGATGTCTGTTATGCTATATGCATGGCAAAAACCGGCAATAGCAGAGTTTACAAAACTGTTCCATGAACACCCCCACCTCCCCTGCTTATTTGCAATCTCTTACTCTTTCCCTATCAAGAGCTCTTGTTTTGAACAACGTGCATTCCCTTACTCCAAACGCGCAGTGGCGTGGCCACTGGGGGACTGAGGAGGCATATCTCTTCACAATTCGCCCTAAACTCCTAGCCAAAAGTCTAGACTCGTCCTTGTTGTAGCTTCCTGCTCTTGAAGAAAGTGTTACTTCACAGTTTCATCAAACAAAAAAATCGACCCAACTTATGCCTCATCAAAGAGAGCTATAAAAAATAAAACGTATGCCAATAATCTAGTTTGTTGTTCCTTAGCGCCCTCTTCAGTGCTCCGAACACTCTTTAAAAAGCAGAAAAAGCCCTCAACTCTTCTATAACGTTTCTGGATACTCCTAAGACGGCGCTAGCACACCTTTCAAATTTGCTTATCTAAGTATGAATAGATGTTAGAGAAACAGAAAAGTATGTCAGCAACGGGATTCGACCCCGGGACCCACTCACTCGCGGTGCGCGCTCTACCAACTGAGCTAGGTGACCCCTGTTGATAACATGATCATAAACAGTCGAGTTATTTAGTGCGCTTAACAGGCTTAACGCTAGCCTCTGCCAGGCAAATGTCTGAGAACTTTTTATGCGTGTTTATTGTTGAATAGAGTCGGTGGTCACTGGTTTCGCATTGATGCAATAACAAGGCGTGACTGACCCGGTGTTGAAAGTAGAATAGGCAAGGCACTGGTATCAGCAGCTTTATATTTGCCCGAGTATTTTGCATTACTGCTCATTTGAACTCCAGAAGTGTCCACCTTTAAGTTATAAATTGATTCAGTTGTTGTTTTAAACGTGTCTGCTAGCTGCATATCATTTTGTTTGTCAGGTGCATTGGGCCACACCAACTCGACTTTTTATTCAGCCGCGCGGGAAATATGCTGTAGGGCGTCTAGTTTCTATGATAAACAAGCTCTCCCATTTGGACAACCTCGTTGTAACTGGAGCCGTCCAACTATTTAGGCTGTTCTATTTTTGACACATGTTAATAAAAATTAAAGGTGTTATGTTTGAGTCAAAGTGTTAACGGGAAAAGGTTTTACGGTCAAATTGTTTGCAATATCAAAAAGTGTATGTGATGTTTACCATAAAAGTCAAAAAACTGAAGCAAGCCCACCCAGAAGTGTTTCTCTTTTAACCTTACTATAATGCAAAAGTAGTACATGAATATAAAGAATTCTTCCTATAGTAAATACACAGATTAGCTCTGCCCATGAACTAGAATCGCTTATTGCAGAAAATGGGGAAGATATGTGAGGATACTTAATATTGTCAGAGTTTTTAAGTTTGCGTATTGTGAACTTTAAATTTCTTACTGCGTGCGATGGAAACAAGAAAAAGTACGATTTCTGTAACTTAATTAAAATACGACTCTCTCATTCTAAACTGACGATTGGTTGGACCTTGGTAAAGAGAAGTTGTCAAAGCTTCCCAGCGCTGGGATCAAAATTAGGTTCCGTGGCCTTCGCACATCCACACACGCTACTTTGCCATAGCGTAACTGTAGTTCAAAACTTCGAATGTACAGAATTTAGAGGATAAGTTCCTTTATATGATGACAGGAGTTTGACGCGCTCATTGAGCTTTCATTGATCACTAAAATTTTTCCACCCATCTTGTAGTTGTTGGCTAATGTCATGGAAGGAGTGCTGTTTAATGTAACTTTTTGTCATGGAAACTTGCCAACTTTAAGTAATCTCAAACAATCACGAGTGTTTTGGCCGTCTTTGGTATTAAGGTAACTCCAATAACTCTCGCAACTAGTCTTTGAAAATGTGCTTCTGATGCGCTTTTTTAATTTTAATATTATTGAAACTCTCACACGAAAAAAAGAACTAGTTATTTTTGGAGATGTTGATGCAGTATTGATGCATCACGACAATTGCTTTGTAAGGTTTGCAGTGCATGTGTTGAGGCAGGACGTGTGAGTAAGGATGCTTTCTCATCGCACAAGGTTTGTGTGTTCGGAAGCACGAGTCTACACTTTGCTATGATGTAAAGGGTTAATGTATGACTGGATGGTACTTTACTCTGCTGAACTGTAAAATCAGGAAATATCAGTAGTCATGACAAGACAAATTCTGTATCTACCTTCGGTGTGTCTCCTCACCAAACAGAGTAAATTACGAAAGATGGACCATAGACCTGAGTTATGGGGTATTTATCAATTTTAAAATTACTCTAAACATGCCTTTCCCAGGTGAAGCATCTTGCCAGCTGGCATGAGATAAGGAACTTGTTACTTTCCTTCCTAATGTGTATTGATGCGAAGCACAGTTTGGTTTTGGCTCAATAATGCAACGTAAACCAGGAGATATCATAAGTTCAGGAAAGCAAGTCGTCAGAAGAGATTTGCACTAAAGAAGACCTTCAAGTATATGCACCATTGCTTCCGTATGGCACTAGCACTCTACAATGGTGGCGTGCTGCATCGTACCAATTGTCTAGTTACCTGTTAATTTCTTAATGGGATTGAGGCAGAGACGTCTGAATATTGGCATACACTCGAGGTTACCTCTTTGCAAACGTCGCGCAGTTAGTTAACTATAGAAATGGTTTCCCGTTTAAACATTTTGGAAAATAAGCATGCAGCCTCTGACAACAAATATTGTGTCAAGATCTCCTAAACATTCAGTAATATATATATATATATCTGCGATATATCTACTCAATGGACGTACTTAGCCTGCTAAGGCATTGACCGTTTGTCTAACTTGTTAAGTCACAGACTAAGAGAAGGGTTTTGGCTGTCATAATCTCATGATCGCCTGTCTAAAATAGTTAGACAGTGTCTCGCATAATTTAAAAGGTCTTTTAGGAAGATTTTCATTTGCATAATTGTCCGAGGAAAACATAACGCAATTTGCCAATGACGTAATGTATTTGAAATATATTATTTCTGATTTAAAAAGTGTATCTGCATAAGAATGCATTTCAAATGTAAATTTCGTACATTTCTTGTTATCTATTTAGCAGATCTTGAGTTTTCAAGAAGGACTGTAAAGAGCTGGAGGCTCTTGATCATATTGGGGCTGTATCAAAATATTATAAAGATTAGAAGTTTGGCTTATAAAAAAAACAAATATGTGTTGAAGTTAATGTTTTCCAAAATTTCAACACGACGGTAGCATAAAGATTCAAGACATGCTGATAAAGGAGTCGTATGTCTGCCAAAATGCGACCTAAGTGGCCAAAGGCAGTGTATGTATAATAGGCTAATTCTAACACTATAACGAAACGGTATATTTGTAGTGACTATTGTGTTTCTTGTTCGCACACGACTATCAGGAACAATATGACAAACGTCATTAGCACGTTACTTTTGTTTGTTATTGTCAAGTTAGTTTAGTTTCGAGTTGTAGAGTTACGGAGGAGAGCAACATGAAAACTATGGAAACGTAAATCGATCTTATTCCTATTACAAGTATCCATTCTTGACTGGTGAGTCAAATACTTTCTTGTTATACTCATAGCCGTTCTTGCGCTACATATTTGTAACCGCATTACTAGAATACGGGGATGGATAAGGGAATGAATTAATAAATAAAAGGAATGAATGGATGAATGGATGGGTAATAAAAAATCATAAGTAAATTAATGAGAGATGAAAGGATGAATGAATGAAAAACTAATGAATGAGTACACGACAGAACATGATGGTTAATTGAATGCATGAATGAATGAATGGGAGGAAATGAATGAAGAAATGGACCAATAAATGTGAATTAGTGAATGGAGGGATATATGGTGAATGAATGAATGAAAAACTAATGAATGAATACGCGAAAGAACATGATGGTTAATTGATTGATTGAATGAATGAATGAATGAATGAATGAATGGGAGGAAATGAATGAAGAAATGGATCAATAAATGTGAAAGAGTGAATGGAGGGATATATGTTGAATAAATGAATGAATGAAAAACTAATGAATGAATACGCGAAAGAACATGATGGTTAATTGAATGAATGAATGAATGAATGAATGGGAGGAAATGAATAAAAAATGGATCAATAAATGTGAATGAGTGAATGGAGGGATATATGGTGAATGAATGAAGGAATGAAAAACTAGGTAAAATAATGAAAGAATAAATACATAGAAGAATAAATGAATGAGTGAATGAATGAATGAATGAGTGCATGGAAGGATAAAATGAAGAACGTGGATGAATGAATGATAAATAAGTGAAGAAGTGAATAAACAAATAAATGACGAAACGAATAAATGAGTAAGCAAACAAAAATGTTGGATGATTTAGTGAGTGAAAGAATGCAAAACGCTTGCCTAAGAAACTTTAGGTGTGGCTTATGCATTTTTTGGTGGCATACTCGATTTCGAGCGTAGCATTTAAATACGTTAATTGAGGCAAAGACCTCTTCCATACAGCGATGAGCAGTTGGCCCAGCACGTTAAGCGACCCCCCCCCCTCCCCTACTATTTTGAGATTCAAAGAACTAAGTACAATTTTGAAAATTATCTTATGAGAAGCCTACCCACCAATCAGCAAAGTTTAGTCGCCTCGCTAACAGACGTTATAGCGTCAGCCTCACCTTGACTTCGTTTTTCATTTGTGTGTTACAGTAAGATGCTAACATTGCTGACATGTTTGCGTTTAGATCAGGCTTATGTTCAGGAAATAGACATAGAACCTGAAGTTTAATAGAATGCTATTCAAAACAGTGATTTTCATGAAGGGATCATATCTCATTACACTATCATGTGGTATGTCTTGGGCTATATTTGAAACATTTTGGCGCTAAAGTGGTCGAGTCAACTGGCAACAATAGGTGTCTGTATGTATACACTTTGGAGATAATCATTGTCAAGATGATACACTCCTGCTCAATGTCATACTTGGCTCTCCAGCTCATCACAACTACACAATATGGAAATAATTGATTCATTTACTAGCAGAACATTATTATTCAAATTATCATGTAAATCTCTACGGTGGAAACTGTTTATTGTAAGCGGTGTTTCAGCTTTACCGGTCAGCAACCATCAGCGATTCCTTCCGTGATTTAATAACATACAGATTTTAAAGGAAGATATCGTACTCATGAGTTCCTCGTTGGAAACAGAGTGACATTTAGATATGAAAACGATAGTTAAATAAGAAGACCAACTCACCACAACCTTTTGACGTCGTCTCGCTGAGTAGTCGATTAGTCTTTCCTGGACACGCTTTGATACAATGGCACATGACCTGACTCCAAAATATGAAACATGCTCTCAGATATGGTAGGAACTGCCTCTCATTAATCAACATCCATCCGCTAAATACACTGCATGGATTTCAGTGCATTAAATATATGTGGGCGTCGAATGTCGTTTTCTCTGCAATCTAAAGATAAAACAGCGACCTGCAATGTGTTTATTTCTGTTCCACAGCCAAGCGAGGTCGCCTTGGAGATTTGACTTCCACTTTGAAATTCAGCGTCACATTTCCTTCTGATCTCAGTGTGCCCTCTATGAAGGTCACAAACATCCTCGTGAACACCTAATTACAACGTATTAAAATGGAAAAGTATGTATCATAGTCCTAGATCGATTTTCATACTCTGTTATCAATACGATTTCGACATACTTCAAGACTAATTGCAAAAACTGATCGAGTGTATATGACATCACGAGCTTAAAGTCAGTCCAAGTCACTGCATAAATTGTCTCACGAACCAAGCATAACACTTAATCAGACTCGATACTTAAACTGTTTACTACCTATATATCTACAGTGTTAATGGTAGACGACGCAAACTGCAGACGCCGGTACTTCATGAAGTCATCTTAAACTACTATTGTCAGCTGCTTCCTAAGTAATACCACAACAAACACCCAAATCTTTTAAAACCTTGGCAGACCAAAACCTCCTTATTCACAACTACGGCACGAAATAAGACATGTTCCTAGGGTAAACTTTACCCACAGTTCCTTTCCTATTACAAAGTGCTTTTGATGAATACTGTTTTATCTAGTATCCTCCAACATCTCTCAGACGTTTGTGTTATGTTCTTGGCAACGTTACTTCTCCTATTGGTCATTTTTAGTGTAACTGTTGTACATGAGTATACGCGTTGGATGATACAGTTCGTAGGCATATTAACTATTAATTGCCGATGCTTTTGAATTATGTGATCAGGGGGTTTTAAGAAGTCATCTTGAGCAAACCAAAGACAATCTTCCAAATCTACAAAATTTGCAATCAATAAACAGGGAGATGGCATCCGAAAGTCTTATAAATCCGTGCTTTCTAAATTCGAGTGACGAAACAATAAGTGAGATCAACATGGTTACTCTTTACAATTAAAAAGTTCTGGCCTGAGGTCGTTGGATGTCCTCATAATGTTAATACCGTGTGTCTATATGCCAGTGGCATAGATGCAAAATAAGGACTGTGTATTATCAGTAAATTTAAGACAGTTTAACCACAAGAGGTAAGAAGGTGACGTATATCCAGTAACCGCTTCATTTTCGCTAAATGTTTTTGCCGGAAGCTGGTCGCATCAAATCGTCTGTTTAGGGGGAGGAGAGGATTGTACCAAATTATGATAAAAGTGACACGGTTCTGTGCCACTTGTGTTATTAGTAGTTTCGTTTGCCATGTCACACCATCAATTTTAGTTCCGTCAAGCCATCGCTTAAAAGTATCTCCACCTTCAAGAAAAATTCGGTAGCCGTCCTCTAATACGGTCTGTGAGCAGTGTAGTACAATATGGTCCATGTATTACTCTCCTGTGACGCATCCATGCACAGCGGCGATTGCAACATGCCCAACTTACGTTGCAAGCGAATTCTTAGCAACGGTAGACGGCGAGCCCTTTTCCTTCATGACTGCATCTTCCAGAGCGGAAAGGTGAAGTAATTTTCCTTACTACAGGAACCTTATGGTGATTATACATCAAATCTTCAACTAATTTGAAGTCATCGCAGACGAGTGACATGCGCTTCTCAACACAGACGCGCGTAAATGTTTGACACATTGTAGAGCGATCTTGCTTACTGACAACTTGTCATTATGGAGAAAAGTGGATTTGAGATAATCAGTCTGGAAACAATACTAGAGAAATGGCGAAGATACTGACGCCACTACTGACGCTCGAACCCGTTACCCAGCATCCTTTGGGTGCGCTGTAACTACTTAGCTATATGCACTGATCTCTACGAAACGCTGGATCGAGCATCTTCCGCCTCAAAGTGAGGTCAGTCGGTGGACGTCATTTCAGTCCCCAGCAAACAAAGCTTATAAACGATGTCATGTTACATGGCGGACTTTTCCGCACTATTTTAACTAATGGGGACCAGTACTCCTGACTACACTTTTCGCTGTCGCAAACAATAGGAAGCTCGATCCAGTCTTTTTAGAGATCAGTGACAATGTGCCCCAGCATGATAGCATACACTATTTTATTAGTTGTCACATTAGTTCCCAGTCCTCCACAGGTGGATAACAACATCTAACAAAAAGACCAGGAGGTTTTTTTTCCCAATTTCGCAAGAATGCACTTCCCCATACTTCAAATTTAAGGATATCTGTTAGTAAAATGGGGGAACAGACAGCGAAAAAAGCGAAGATAAGCTAAACTTAGAGTAACATTTGTGTTTGTTTCTAATCCGTAATTCCGGTCACAGAGGTTATGAATGTTCACAACAAAATAATCTCACCCTCAAAGTTCAGCGACCATGATATTATTTAAAACTTGGTTTTGGGTAAGCTGTGTACAACCCGAGGAGCGATAAAAATAAAAACGTCCCTGCTTTATACACGTTTCACTATTTGAAAGACAGCGTTAGTTATGTGCCGGTGTATCAGATGATTAAAATCATCGCTGACTGGAAAGTGTCTATGTCACATTCACACTATAAACACATTTGATTTATTGAGACGAAGTGATGCAACTTCAGAAGCTCTGTCATATGTTTTATGAATAAGAAATGCTTTTGACCGACGTGAAATATGGTTTCTGAAGAAGGAAGAACCATTTTAATCTTGTAGGGAAAGCGAAAGAACCACAAGCAAGTATGCCTACTTGAATTGTGGCGAGAAAGCTCTGACAGCTGATGTAACTGACCAACTGTAACCCTTTTTTGTCATAAATTATTAACGATGTTATGTTTTTATGACCTGGAATAAATCAAACATAGCAAGGAACAGTCAAGGTTATTAATTATGATATAATCGTGCTGTGCTGAGATACTGAAATATTATAAGATATAGTATAGAATAGCATAGTATATTAGTACATATTATAGTACCTTATAGTCTAAAATGGTGAAGTAAGTTTAACTAGTATAGTATAGTAATCTATAGTAAAGTATATAATAGGAACGTCTAATTTTGTGTTGTCTAGTACAATATAGTATAGTAAAGTGTTATATATCATAGTATAGTAAAGTAAAGTGTAACATACTGTAGTATAGTATAGTAATGTGTAACACATCATAGTATAGTATAGTAACATGTAGC